>CM040239.1:244699882-244797880 GCA_022545495.1 Chrysanthemum lavandulifolium | reverse complement strand
ACAACAATTTTAAAGATAAAGCATACTATTCCGGCGAGCAAAAGATTTCCAAGCCGGGCACAATTGTTTCCCATGACCACAAAATTTTCCAATACCACAATTGTTTCCAAAGAATCGGTGGTAAGTGGTCGCAAGCGGCTACTAACAAAGAAAATACTAAATCGTTAGATCTAGAGAAAAAGCATAGATCTACAAAGAAAAATCAATAGATCTAACAAATAAATGTATGAATCTATAAAAAACTATAGATCTACGAGAATAAAATATGATGTGAAGAAAAAACTATAGATCAACAAAACAAATTATATTTCAACAAACAAAATATATGGATTTAAAAAAGAAAAAAAAATTACAACTCAGATCTATCAAAATACCTATAAACTTGATGTTGCGTTTATTTATGAGTTCCTCGGAAGTGCGTCTATTGGTGGTGCAGTCGGATGGTGGCGGCAAATGGTTGTGGTGGCATCGGGTCTGAGTTGTGATGGTGCAGTCGGATGGTGCAGCTGGATGGTGGCGGCAAAGGGTTGTGGCGACGTCGGATGGTGGTGGCAAAGGGTGATGGTGGTGTGAGTTGTGATGGATTTTGTGGTAGGTGTTTTTTATGATAAAAGTGACTGTGTGTATGATTTTTGAGTGAGATGATTGTTTGTCTGAGTTTTTTGAGAGAGATGTGAGGTTTTTTTTTATTAAGATGGGTGTTTGTTGTGGGTATTGATTTGTATAGGAGGTTTATGTGGTTTTGTGGGTTTGGTAATTGATGCGCGTACAACGCGTTCGGGGTCAAAGGAACTTCTTTTTCGTCGAGCAAGTTTTTCAACACCCTAGGCAGTAAACCTAATCGTTGTAGTGTAGTATTGGGTAAGCCTCGGGTATTGATATCGTTCTCTAGGGAATAGGAATGCTAGTAAGAAGTGTACTACGCTAAGGTTGAGGTTGAGGAAGATTATTTTTATCTTTTTATATTTTTTAGAAAGCTAAGGGTAAAATCTCGGGGTTTGGATTTGGGGGTTGGTACTTCTACCGATTACTATACTATCTAATTATCTAAAGTAAGGGTAGTCTTATGTCTATTGATGTGTGCTCGTATGATGATTAAAATGTGTCTACCTAGATACTATTACTCCCTAGTTATCTTTTATTGGTGGTTGAATTGTCACGTCCTTATTCTTAACGTGTTGTGTTTTCTAAGGTCGTAGGGTATGCTTTTTTCCCTAACTCTTTGAGACTACCTTAAGGTTATTGCCTCACGAAATCTCTAGGATTCATAAACTAACTCTAAGGTTATCTTTGGATGTTTAACCTACAATCCGCTAAGTGATTCATAAACTAAGGTTCACAAAGATTACTCAAGCATTTAAACACAACGATGGCCTAATTGCACCCTAAGCCAATTACAATTAAGATAAGAGACAACCAATCAATAATTAATAACTAGGTTTCATAGATCTAAGCAAACACACAAGAAATTTAGCGGACATGTTAAACACGCAAGCATACACACATTCAATCGAAGACATAATGAAATCAATGAAGTAAAACACTTATCTTGATGTAAAATAGGGTATGAGAACCCTAAGATCTTGTCCAAACCGGACTACAGTCGTTTTAGGTTTTACTCCACAAGTCTACCTCTTAAAATTTCGAAAATTCGATTTCTATATATAATTTTACATTCGCGATGGCGCCGCCTTATAGGTGGGACGCCGCCGATCGCCGTCATTAGGGTTTCGTCTTGGCAAGTAATAGTTGGGACGACGTCACGTTGTAGTTGTGACGCCGTCGGGCTTCAGTAGTGGCGTCGTCGATTCGGATCTAGGCCATCCGGGATGAAAAGTCTTCGTGACGCCTTTCTCTTCAAAGCCCGACGCCGTCGGTGTAATTTAGCAAAAGTCTACCGAGTCGTCACAAATTTAATTACGTATAGAGGACGCGTCGCCGCTTTTGATTGTGACACCGTCAGTGCAATTCCAGCAACTTGAGTGTCTTTGATCTTGACTTAGCCATGTTCTTCATATATTCACTCCTTTTCGTCCAAATATGCATCATTCTAGCATTTTGCTTCTAAGAGACCTAAAAAGTGAAAAGGAACGAAATTAAGCATTAACGGATATAAAAGTGGGCGATTAAGGGCTTAAATGACCCCTTAAAAGTGTACGTTTTAAATCCTTATCAAATATCCCTACACTTGGTATTTGCTTGTCCTCAAGCAAATGTGCTTTTGGCCAATCAATTTATAAGTTAGGGGGCATGAAGCATTGGTTTAACATAATTCATAACAAGTAAAAGCACCGCAATAGTCATAACAAGCACGGAAATTATATACTAGCACCTCACAAAGGGTGTTTGGATTCTCTCATCTCTCGGGTGTATATGAAATATAGTAAATGGAAATGGAAGATAAACACTCATTAACCGGTCATAGTACATAGATTACCATAGGCTTGAGACTAGATCAAACCTCCACCGCTTTGGCGTAAGCACCTAGGAACAACTATCTAAGAGGTCTTTTAAAGGGTTGTAACGTTAGGCTTACGGTAGGAAACAAAGGGTTTGGTTGGATAGGCGATTTAGTGGTGGCAAGTCAAAATCTTATGTTACAAGCATGAAAAGAATGGCATTGCTAAACCAAGACTCGACTCACTAAACTCTAGATAACTTTGAAACAAACAAACATAAATATAAAGATAGATGTAGGATGGTAGCCTATGTATGTTTTTTTTCTTTTTTTTTTTTTTTTTTTTTTTTTTGCATACACTTTTACTCTACCATCCTCTACGATAACATCAAAATATAAAGGATTTATAGGAGCATCCCTACACTTGAGTTTTTATTACTCTAACACTAATTTGACCCGAATTGAAAAGATCAAAACACTTGGAGTATTTTATTACGTAAATAAAGGGAATTTGAATTTAACGTTCTTTCCCGTCACTCCATAAAATTTTACTTTACCCATGAGTCCCAATCGTCCCAAAACTGTGTACAAAAGATATGACTCGACTTAGCAACCATGCAAGTAACTAGATAATTGAACTAAGGGTTTAGTATGATAACAATAATGCACTAAAGGTGAGTGCATACAAGGTAGGCTAAGGCGATTTGGGTGTACATTTGGGGTGGATTGTAAACAATGCTCTTCATTGATATTCGGAAACCGAAACATCACGAGAACCGCGAAAAGGATAGGCTCGAGGGGTTAACTAGGGTATCGTGTACTAAAGATGAGTACATCGCAGGGTGTGGGGTAATTACTCAACCGATGTGGAAGAAGTAATTATAATACGGTATCAAACAAGGGTTATCCTAATGCCTCTTATCATTTAGTTATTCCTAACTACACAAGTGTAGTCTCACTAGCGATCTCGGAATGCATCACAAAACAAGTTCTAGAATCTATTATACTACCGGTACACTCTCGAAGCATTAAAGGTGAATGCTTTAATTCCTATAGATCTAGGGCGAACCTCACATTTTGGGGTGGAATTTGAGTGGTAAAGGGTTTTGTGCTAGTCATATAACTCCTATCCATGAGACGCTTTATTAAGACTAAAGTCCCACTCGTACATGTCATGAAATTTTTTAAATTTGGCGCTAAAATTGCCCTAACAAATATTTCTCATGGTTTATTACACAAATGAAATAGGACAAGACAAATGATCAAGGATAAGCATAGTTTCAAAGTTCCCATTTTATTCTCCCTCCCTACACTTAAACTGAACATTGTCCCCAATGTTCTCCGAAAGTATCAAAGTTATGATAATGGAAGGTAATTAAAAGAGAAAGAAACTAGTACTCTCCTGATTAGCTCGGTAGGATCCGTGTGAAGTAGTGGTTAAATTCTTTCCCAAGAAGAATGTACACGTGATAAGCTCCATCCAATCTTATGTTTCTTCTTCTTGATAAATAAAACCTGCACACTTTAAGAAAATAGACGAAACCTTCGCATAAAATCGGCGGTTAAACTATATATGACTCTACTACTCTAGGATATAATGCTTGCGGAATGGATGTTTGCAGATTTTCTAGTAAATTAAGACCGAGAATTTCCAAAATTTATAATTAGCACGTAAAACGAGAGAAAGTTTATAAGTTGTTTCGCTCCTCCGACGTCGTCAAGTTATAATCCGACGCCGTCAGTTATCTGACAGTTATCCCGTGTTTTCGTTTTTCTAGAAAAATTACACCTTTAAAATCTGAAAATTTCTGCAAAACATCCATTATGACTCGATACAAGCATTTGACTCTAACAAACACACATATATATCAATTTCAATAATCGTAGTTCTCATGTTCACGTTCTTTTAAAAACGTGTGTAATCCTCCCTACACTTATCCTTTTTGTAAAATACCTTTATATGTAATTAAGACGAGGTTAAAGACAAAATAAAGCATTTTCACAAATTCAAACATGAGAACATACAATAATGAAAAGATATATGACACACAAACAAGCAAACAATTAAGCATGGGTTGCCTCCCACGAAGCGCTTTTCTTTATTTATGAGTCTTGTAGCTAGACTCGAAGTCGTGCTCCTACGTGACTTCATTACCGTTCTTCTTTTCTTTCACTAAGCCTTCATCATAAGGTTGTAGACGTTGTATGCTCACCGTGAATTCTCTTCCAACGTCGTCTATTATGATAACGGTTTCATTTTTTAGATTAGTTTCTTTCACCGTATAAGGTCCAAACCATCTTGGCTTATTCCTTCCTCTTAATGCTTTTATTCTTGATTTATACAAAAGCACCTTTTCTCCATTCAAAAATTCTCTAGGGTTCTTTTGAGGCTGTGGCATTGTCATGTTTATATTTCCTAATTTTTTATCACGTTTCCACAATGTCGCATTTAACCCTTGACCCATGAAATCTCTAAGCCCTCTTTCCCATTCATTAATTTTTTTCTTAACAGTATTATTGGAGACCTGTGAATTCTTATCATTTATCTTCTCCATAATCTTCAACGGGTATCTCGGAACAATAGGTATCCTAATGTGTCCTTTGCCACTTTTGAGTATCATGATACCCTCACCGCATTTGATGGTTGCCTTGGCGGTGGCCAGAAAAGGTGTTCCAAGAATTAATGGCATGTTTCTATCTTCCTCAATGTCTATGATCACGAAGTCTACCGGATAGACAATATTGGCCACCTCAATTAAGACATCCTCCGCTATTCCTACGGGATAAACATATGTGTGATTTGCTAAGGAAAGTCTAAGATTGGTCTTGGTTGGCTCCTCCTTAGTCAACTTACTATAGACTGATAGCGGCATTATGTTTACATCGGATCCCTGATCGGCTAAGGCATTTATATTCTCGATGTCGCCTATGCTACATGGTATTACGAAGTTTCATGAGATTTCTCG
This sequence comes from Chrysanthemum lavandulifolium, assembly GCA_022545495.1. Classification (NCBI taxonomy): domain Eukaryota; kingdom Viridiplantae; phylum Streptophyta; class Magnoliopsida; order Asterales; family Asteraceae; genus Chrysanthemum; species Chrysanthemum lavandulifolium. Next base: position 244,792,516 of record CM040239.1, on the reverse strand, counting down.
TTTTTTAGTTACTGGTTTTCTCATAACCAACTCGTACATAGGTCCCATAGGCATGGTGTCATATTCTTCTTCCTTTATTTCACCTACGAGGGCTTTCCTAAGAACCTCATTGTACCTAAAGTTGTTCACTTGGTTAACAATTGTTTTCTTATTGATCTCATGCTTAAGGTAGTATTCAATGATCTTGGGTTCATTATTGGTCTCAGCCTCATCCTTTTCCTTACTACCCTTGTCGCTCTCGGCCTCCTTCTTATCGCCTACTCCACCCTCATCGGAAACAATGGAAATGGCGTTAACAAACGAAGTGGGGAAGGGTGATCATCGTTCTCACTAGCACCTTCTTAGGAACCTTCATCTTAGTGTACTCTTTCACCAAGTTCATCATCTCCGTCATTTTTCCTGCATTTCCTCCCTTTGCCTATAAACCTCTTCTTCAAATTTGGCTAATCTTTCCGAATGGGCTGCCATGTATTCTCTCATTTGTGCCTTGAAGCTTGGTGAGAGTGGAATTGGAGAGGTAGAACGGAAGCGTCGTACGGAATTGGGATTTTGTTCACGGCTTGGTGATTCAGAGAGAGGTGTTGGGTGGTTGGCGGAGTTAATGGAATTAACCGTTGCTCGATGGATTGGTCCAGGTACTCTCTTTTGCCTCTCAATTAGATAGTCGATCCTTCTCTCAAGAGCACTAACTTGCTCTTCAGTAATGTTGGAAGGCTCATGAGGAATTGATATGGCATTAACCATTCTTACGGGGGTTTCATGGGATTCACTCCAATTTCCGTAGCTTTGATTGGCAAGCTCTTCTATTATATCCCATGATTCTTCTGCGTTGAAATCGCTGAGCCTTCCACCGGCCGCTCGATCAATGGATCGCTTGGTGAGGAAGTTGGCATGATCGTAAAAGATTTGGACTTGAAGCCAAAGATCAATGCCATGATGAGGGACTTTATGGAGCAAGTCCTTGAATCGAGTCCATGCCTCGTAGAGAGATTCGCCTTGATGTTGTTGGAACGTCAAGATGTCCTTCCTAAGTTTAGTAGTTCTCCCCGGTGGGAAAAATTGGGCAAGGAAACGAGTGGTGAGATCATCCCAACTTGAGATGGATCCGGCGGGAAGTCGCTCAAGCCAATTACTAGCTTGGTCCCGTAGAGAGAATTGGAAGAGACGCAAGCGCGTGGTCTCCCGTGTGGTAGCATCAAGGTCGATGGAATCAACGATTTTAAGGAAGTCCTTGAGATGTTGATTAGGATCTTGAACAAAGTCCATGGAATGCACATCCGCTTTGCACCAACCGGATGGTGTCGGATCGCAGGTCGTAGTTTGAGCTTGATCGGGAGCTCAATAGTGTTCCTATAGCCTTGGTGGCTTGGTCTAGAGTATTCACCAAGAGTACGGCCTCTTGGCGGGTCAATGATTGGTGGGTCGATGGGAATGGTGGTGGGTTATCACCTTCCATGATGAAAAGTGATGGGATTACTAACAAAGTCACGAAGAAGGGGATAGACTACAAGGAAGCTAAAATGAGAAAAATCTTACTTGATAGGAATCAAGCAAGGGAACCTAAACGAGATAGAAATCTAACTAGCTATTCTATTCCCGGCGTGGCGCTAAAACTTGATGCGCGTGACAACGCGTTCGGGGTCAAAGGAACTTCCTTTTCGTCGAGCAAGTTTTTCAACACCCTAGGCAAATGAACCTAATCGTTGTAGTGTAGTATTGGGTAAGCCTCGGGTATTGATATCGTTCTCTATCGGAATAGGAATGCTAGTGAGAAGTGTACTATGCTAAGGTTGAGGTTGAGGAAGATTATTTTTATCTTTTTATATTTTTTAGAAAGCTAAGGGTAAAATCTCGGGGTTTGGATTTGGGGTTTGGTACTTCTACCGATTACTCTACTATCTAATTATCTAAACTATGGGTAGTCTTATGTCTATTGATGTGTGCTCGTATGATGATTAAAAATGTGTCTACCTAGATACTATTACTCCCTAGTTATCTTTTATTGGTGGTTGAATTGTCACGTCCTTATTCTTAACGCGTTGTGTTTTCTAAGGTCGTAGGGTATGCTTTTTTCCCTAACTCTTTGAGACTACCTTAAGGTTATTGCCTACGAAATCTCTAGGTTTCATAAACTAACTCTAAGGTTATCTTTGGATGTTTAGCCTACAAATCCGCTAAGTGACTCATAAACTAAGGTTCACAAAGATTACTCAAGCATTTAAACACAACGATGGTCTTATTGCACTCCTAAGCCAATTACAATTAAGATAAGAGACAACCAATCAATAATTAATAACTAGGTTTCATAGATCTAAGCAAACACACAAGAAATTTAGCCGGACATGTTAAACACGCAAGCATACACACATTCAATCGAAGACATAATGAAATCAATGAAGTAAAACACTTATCTTGATGTAAAATAGGGTATGAGAACCCTAAGATACTGTCCAAACCGGACTACAATCGTTTTAGGTTTTTACTCCACAAGTCTACCTCTTAAAATTCTGAAAATTCGATTTCTATATATAATTTTACATTCGCGACGGCGTCGCCTTATAGGTGGGACGCCGTCAGATCGCCATCATTAGGGTTTCGTCTTGGCCAAGTAATAGTTGGGACGACGTCACGTTGGAGTTGTGACGCCGTCGGGCTTCAGTAGTGACGTCGTCGATTACGGATCTAGGCCGTGCGGGATGAAAAGTCTTCGTGACGCCCTTCCTCTTCAAAGCTCGACGCCGTCGGTGTAATTTAGCAAAAAGTCTCTCGAGCCGTCACAAATTTAATTACGTATAAGGGGAGCGCCGCCTTTGATTGTGACGCCGTCAGTGCAATTCCAGTGACTTGAGTGTCTTTGATCTTGACTTAGCCATTTTCTTCATATATTCACTCCTTTTCGTCCAAATATGCATCATTCTAGCATTTTGCTTCCAAGAGACCTAAAAAGTGAAGAGGAACGAAATTAAGCGCAAGAACGGATATAAAAGTGGGCGATTAAGGGCTTAAATGACCCCTTAAAAGTGTACGTTTAAATCCTTAGGGAAATAGGCCCATAAAGAAGTTTAAAGCGGTCCCGACTATTTATCGAGTCGCCTATGACCGTGCCCCTTGCCAAGCGTCTTCCAATAGTGAGCTATCGCCTTAAACCTGATAGAGTTTAATTGCTATGTGTGACTAAGGCAGATATATATACTATACATTCCAACCACAACATTCCAACAATAATCCAATAACATAATCGAGATCTCAGCAGGGCCCCAAGCGACTCTAGCCAGGCATTACAGTTGTAGCAAAGCCTAGAACAATGCTACCCTAATCTAGGTCAGATACAGATGTCTCTTCTTAGTTAGGCATCGCGTTATAGCAAGGGATTGCTACCCTAGTCTAAGTCAAAATATGTCGCGTATCTAACCTTTCCTAGTCAACACATTGGCAATTCAAAGATTAGTGGCAGGTCCAAGAAATAGTTTGCACTCACATTTACTTCAAATAAACACATAAGGCTTCAATCATCAAATCAAATACTCCAATAAACAATCATTCTCAAATAACGTTCACATATCCAATTATGGTTAGTTAAAATCAACATGTATTCTCCCCCAAAATAGTTATGAAAACCTTTGAAAATAGGGGCTATGAAACTCACCTTAGCCACAACAATGCACTATTCACTACTTAACACGACTGGCATCTAAAGTTAATCTTCACAACATCCAGAAGAATGTACGACGAGTATGATGGAATAGAAACGATGCACCCTAATGCGTATACGATTATCTCAAAATACGGCTCAAATGATAAAGAAGTCGATAGAAAGTAATGTGTCGTAGTTTTCGTGGATTATTCATGTCATTACTTTCAAAATTCCATTATCAATCTCCAAAAAGTTTAGTTTTAACGTTTCGTGTGGTGGTAAGAAACATAGGCTCGACATAAAACTCACGCGACAGAAGAGGAGATGTCGACATAGTCGAGACATACTGACTATAACTCACGCCGAAAAGGAAAAGACATCGACAGTGTCAAGAAATACTGACAATACTCAAGCTAGTCAAAGAGGACTAGGAAATGACGACAACCATTTATGACACATAAATAGGTTAACTTATAGTAATTTCACCATAATCCCCGAACGTACATGTTTATAATACAAGATAAGTTATCGGTTAAGGTCTAAAAGAGGTGAGTGTATACGCACGAGGATTTATGTTTACGTTCCCTACGTGAAGTTAGGATCTATTCGAGAGTTTCGACAAACTTCGGCGATAGGTATGCGACTTTACTAAAGTCGTTTGACTTCATGGTCTACAATTTCGATAGGTCAACTAGGTTTAAACGCTCAAAGACTTGGATTTCTCAGAGGAATAACAACTGCCTCATAGGCGAGTCATTTCTTCCTATTAAGCACGAAATGTCAGGAATACTGCTGAGTCTTGATGGTAGCTCAAGGCTCTGAGCTACTGGTCTAACTCCAGCAAGATTTTGAAAAGATTGATATAGCGAGGATTAAGATTTTCATGTTTACTAAACGCTTCACACATTCTCATGGTGAATCCTTAAGCTTGATCTAGGCCATATCCTGGGATTCAAGAGATTTGCGTCATCTGTATCTTCTAACGATTCGCGAGCAACTTGCATATCCATCTCGCCTTCAAACGGTCTCCTCGGAAGCTTCTCGAATAGGTTCAGGGTTGGTAAGTTAGGTTTCCATTTCTACCCAACAATCAGGATCGACACTTATGACCATAGAGGGTCTCTTACGGTGCCTTTGAGGTACTAAAGTCATAGGTATGGTTATAGGAGAATTTGGCCAACAGAAGGTGTCTATCCCAACCATTGCCAAACATGATAGATGTCTATAAGAGAATTTGGCCAACGGAAGGTGTCTATCCCAACCATTGCTAAACTTGATAGGCACGCGACGTGTCTACTAACGCTCAAATGATTTCTTCACTTCGGCCATCAGTCTGGAGATGATACATCATATGCATATCCAGATCTGTTCTCACGGCGCTAGGAAGTGATAGATGAAACATAGGTGTGAGGCGGTTGCGACGATCGGAAGGATAAACATCAGCACCTCCTGATGCACACGATCTTCTTTACGTATGAAGGAATCTATTTGCTTAACCCATGCCTTCAGATCGCACTTCCTGCTTAAAGTGGATCTAAAGAAGTTGAAGGTTGAGAAAGAAGGGTCAGATGTGTACGAACATAATGAATCCCAGATTGTTAGGAATTAGAAATTCCAGGTATTAAAGAGTCGGTCACCTCAAGTATATGTAATCGCTAAAGCTCGTAGTCATAGTTATTTTAAGTTAAGTAGTATTTAGTTTAGTATCACCGTGGAGGACTGACGGTCTTTACCCACCAGTATGCCTCGATCCATGTCCCGATGTGTGGCGATTTATGTAAGACTATAAATACTCTCACCTTCCAAGGTAGAGTTGGAGCTCATAATAATATCTTTCACTTCTCTCACTAAGTTCCCTAAACCTCTAACTTTCTCTCTAGAATTCCATCTATATGCTACTTTGTGTTATGGTTTGATGTGTATGTGAAAAGTTATATCTTACAATTGGTATCAAGAGCCATGGTTAGATCATATCTTGCACATCTTTGGATTTCTAGTGGTTTTTAGGTGGTTTTGAGTTTGAAAAGTTTAGTGGTTTTGCATCATTTGGTTGATTTCTTGTGTTAAAGTTTGAATTTTGTTAGTACTTTTATGTTTAGAATCATCACAAGTGTTTAGGTTTTCATTTGGTGCTTGAATCATCTTGGTTGGGTTGTTTTGGATTGAAAAGTGATGTTTATATGGTTTTTCTTGCTAGCGACTTAGCTAACGGATTATTTTCTTCATAGCGACTTACTTTACAAATTTGTAGCGAGTTACGCTTTAGACCTAGCGAGTTAGATCTAGCAGTGTTAAAGTACAAGTAGTGGACTCTCCACCACGAGTAGCGACTTGGTGGTAGCGACTGGTCCTGTAGCGAGTTGCTCTTTAGCGACTTGTATCTTTAGCGACTTGAGTAGCTTAATTGTCGCCAAAATTTTGCTAGCGACTTGAGTCTTAGCGAGTTATTACTTAGCGACTTGCATTTGTCTAGCGACTGGGACTCTAGCGACTTAGTGGTGTAGTGAATTAAGTGTTAGCGACTTAGTGCATTATCTTCAGCGACTTAGTGCATTATCTTCTAGCAACTTGAGTGATTGTTTACGGTTTTCTTGATTTAGTAAAATCCCGTGAAAGAATCTATTTCCCGCTTAATCATAGAGTTATAAAATCCCGTATAACTGTTAACATGTCTACCAACGCTCCTACCGCCATCTCCATCGTTGTCGAGGATGTTCAAGCACCTGCTCGTATACTGCCCACTCATGCTTGACAGAATCGACTATGATTCTTGGGCTCAACGAATCATTGTATTGCCTTGAAAGGAAAATGGTGTCAACATTCTCAAATCCATCGATGAAGGACCATATCGAGTTGAGACGACTAGAGACATACTTGATACTAATGAAGATGGTACTCTGCTTACGGAATAGATGCACCTAAGATGTATGATGAGCATGATGATAAGGATAAAAGAGATTTGATGCGGATATCGTGGCTTCAAACATTGTTCTTCAAGGTCTTCCTAAAGACATCTACAAGTCGATCAATCATAACACCGATGCTAAGGCGCTTTGGGATAATGTTGTTGCTTCTCTGTGTTCGTAATTAACTATGGAAGATGAGAATCCCAACTCTATGATGAATTTGAGCACTTCAAGATGAAACCAGATGAGAATGTCTATGAGTACTATGAGATTTCATAAGTTAGTTAATGACATGAGGAACATCGAATGACTATGCCTAACATTCATTGAACTCAAAATTTGTGAACAACATGAACCCGAATGGCACAAGTTTGTTACCTGTGAAGCTCACTAAAGGATTGAAGAATACAAACTATGAACAACTCTATGCCTTCCTCCTTCGTAATGAGAGACATGCTATGTTTGAAAAATTGATTCTCAATCAGCTCAAAACCAACCAGGAGAGACAAGCTCGCCTAATGACTCTGACTTTCTACTCAAACATCGGAATCACAACCAAAGCATCACAAGTCATACCCTGGGTAATGGTAATCACAAACTCATTCCCGATCCTATGTACAAACAAGTCGATCGATGCTCACGGGTAACTTCATTAATCAACTAGCTCTTCTCATTAGTCAAAACATGAATACTCTCCCACAAACCAACAACAACCTCGTAACAAGATCTAACCCACACAATCAAGCCACCGTTAAAGATGGAAGGATCGTGGTGCAACTAGTTCAGAAAGACAATATGATCAAGGACGAGGTGGAGCTGGAGAGGTTATGTTGGCAACCGTAATCGAGGAAGGAATGGTAACCAAGGTCAAGCTTAAGCCCATCAAATGTTATAACCGTGGTGGTGAGGGACACATTGCAGTGAACCGCACATCTCCAAAGCGCCCACGTATCGCCGATTACTTCGAGATAAGATGTCACCGCACAAGCTCAGACAATGGTGCCGCTTTGGATGAAGAGGAATTGTCGTTTCTTGTTGAGGCAATGCCAAGACCTATGATGCGATGTGGATGAGCAAATTTATTCGTGAGATAGGTCACAATCATCGAATGCCTTTCAAGTCACCGACCGTGATGCATACGACTGATGTGGATGATGGACCTACGGCACACACAATTTTTATGGCTAGCATTTCTCCAATGGTTTCTCCAAGGTCTCTTCTTCACCACTAGTGGACCATCCCATGACAAGCTCATCTCGTAGGTATTAAAACTATACGATGATGCCGATGTGCAACAGATGCATGACAAAGTACAATCAATCGAACTATTGAATCAAATATTGAAAATATGGGTAATATCGATATTGTCCCATATGATCAATATGTGAAACAAAGTGAAAGTGAAGTTGTACCAAGTGATGCATCTTCCGCATCAACAATGACTATGTTTTTATGAATACACCCATGTGCCTCGATGATTCCGTAATTTCGAACTAAATGCCTATAAAGAACGTGTTGCTATTTATGAACAAGTGCTAAGTTTGAGTTGACCACTCGTGAGCGAGTGAAATGGATGACCAAGTGTGTACATGAATTAGAAAAGTAAGTTTAGAAGAAGTATTGAAACAAGAATTAAATTCCTTGCAAGAAAAACTTTCTAAAACAAGCCTAAACAAAACAAGAACTTCAAGAAAATGTGAAAATGCTTAAGCAAGAATTTAATGCAAAGGAATCAAAACTCTTGAGAGATTTTTCTAATCAAAACTTTGAAAACAAACTTGAGAACAAGTTGTACATACAAGGAAACACCATTCGATCGCTTCACATGGTCACTAAACATCGAGTCTTAAGCGATAAGCATAGCATTCCCCTTGTTGAGGAACCAAATCCAGAGGTAATTAAAAAGGCTAGAAATGCTCATAAGGTGCTTTATGATGGTAATGAAATCTTTAAGCCTAGGCAGAAACCTAGTTGTGTTGAGTGCACTGAGGAAGATAAGAAATCAGATGAAGTCACTAGGGAAAGACGAAACCCTAATGACGGCGAGCTGACGGCGTCCCATCCAAAAGGTGACGCCGTCGCAAGTGTAAATCTATATATAGAAGTCGATTTTTCTGCATTTAAGGAGGTAGACTTTTGGAGTAAAAACCCTAATTCGTTTGTAGTCCGATTTGGACATTATCTTAGGGTCCTAAACCCTATTTTACACATCGAGATAAGTATTTTAATCCAAAGTATTATTATTTATTCAATTGATTGTGTGTATGATTTCTTGTTTACCATGTCTAGCTAAATTTCTTGTGTGTTTGCTTAGATCTATGAAACCTAGTTATTGATTATTGTTAGGTTGTTTCTTATCTTAATTGTAAATTGGCTTAGGAGTGCAACTAGGCATCATTCGTTGTATTTAATGCTTGAGTATGCTTTATGAAAGTGAGGCTTATGAATGAGATAGCTCAAGGGCTAGCCGATTTCGTATGCTAAACCCGAGAGATAACCTCAAAGAACTAGGGACTACACATACCCTACGACCTTAGGAATACAATGCGTTAAGATAAGGTGTGACAATTCAACCGACCAATAAAAGATAACTAGGGAGTAATAGTATCTAGTAAACACATTTTTAATCATCATACGAGCACACATCAAATAGACATAGCTACCCGTAGTATTAGATAACTAGATAATTAGATAAGTAGAAGTAATCGGTAGAAGTACCACCCCCCAACCAATTGCCCCGAGATATTTACCTTAGCTTTCTAAAAAACCATAAAAAGATAAAAAGAATCATTCTCAACCCCCACCTTCTCGTAATATATATCTTACTAGCATTCCTATTCTCTTAGAGAACGATATCAATCCCCGAGGCTTACCCAATACTACACTACAACGATTAGGTTCATTGCCTAGGTGGTTGAAAAACTTACTCAAAGAAAAGGAAGTTCCTTTGACCCTGAACGCGCTTCGTACGCGCATCAAAGAGATAACCAATAATGATAGGATGACCACCGAAAGGTTAATGCTATCTCGACCCACTCTCCTGAATCTTCTGTTGTTAAGATTAAGGACCCGAGCAAGTATTTCGAAACTAGGGACCCGTCTTCATCAAAACATGTTCACTTCGTCAATGCCATCACCCTAGTGAAACCAAATAGGAATAGTGACGAAGCAAACCATGAGACGGTACTTGAGGTTAGTGAGACTCCTAAGGATGAATCAACCGATGAAATAGACAAAGTAGGTGATGAACACTTCAATAAGTTTCCTATGGATGAGGAACTTTCATACCACCCACACCTAGTGCGCGACCTTCGTCCCATTTATACTAGGAGATGCCCACGAATCACCTTTGGAAATCCTAGAAATCTCAACATACCATGTTGCATAGGACATCTTTTCGTGGCAAAGGCCTACATTGATCGTGAAGTCCCCAATAAACATCATGACTAGCACGACTATAATTGGGTGATGAAAAACCTATCCCAAGTAGGCAAGACCCCAATGATCCTAGAGTTAGATGTAATTTTGGTAGAGTTAAGGATTGCCCGCTCATGTAGGTAGCTTCACGCACCTTACGGATTTTGTGATTGTGGAGGATATTAGTACGGCTATAGATCCTAGCTTGTCCCATGTAGTTCTAGGAAAGCCATTCGTAGATAGAACCGGGATGACTTATGATCCGTCGTTAGGGATAGTTAGATTCAAGGATGAGACCGATGACGTTGCCTACCAAATGCCATTTAATATTGAGAAATTTTCATCACTATCCAATGATGAGAAGGAACTTAAGCTATCGGAATACTATAGGAATGAAGAGGATAAGAAGAGAGGAGTAGACTATGTGATGAGTAAGATATTTGGGTTCTATAAAGAATGTGTGAAACTAGGACCGAATATAGAACCAATTGGGGCAAGATGACTTCTTAGAAAGATGTGATAGACATAACTATGCCATGGAAAACCCCAATAGAGATCACATGAGGAAGAAGATGACGGTAAGGAAGTCACGTAGGAGCACGACTTCGAGTCTAGCTACAAGACTCATAAATAAAGAAAAGCGCTTTGTGGGAGGCAACCCATGCTTAATTGTTTGCTTGTTTGTTTTTCAATTTGTGTGTTTATATATCTTTTTCATTGTTGTTTATTCTCATGTTAGACTTTGTGAAAATGCTTTATTTTGTCTTTAACTTCGTCTTAATTACATATAAAGGTATTTTACAAAAAGATAAATGTACGGAAGATTACATAAGTTTTTAAGAACATGAACATAAGAATTACAACTATTGAAATTGATATATATGTGTGTTTGTTAGAGTCAAATGCTTGTATCGAGTCATAATGGATGTTTTGCAGGAATTTTTCCAGGTTTCAATGATGTAATTTTTCTAGAAAACGCAGCAGACCACTTCATCAAGACAACCTTACGGTTGTCCGGATTAAAGCATGACGACGCCAGTTATGTAGAAAATGTAATGCCCGCCGCTTTCTGTAACTTGTAAATTTTGGAAATTCCTGTGTCTTGATTTTCCGTAAAACCGCAAACATCTATTCCACAAGCATTATATCTTACTCGCTTTCTAGTGTAGTTGTGTGTCATATATAGTTTAACCACCGATTTTACGCGAAGGTTTTGTTTGTGTTCTTATAAGTGTGCATGTTATATTGGACAAGAAAAAAAAACACACACATTGGATGAGTTTATTACTTATGCATTCTTCTTGGAAGAAGATTTAACCGCAACTTCACATATATCCTACCGAGCTAATCAGGGGAGTACTAGTTTCTTTTCCTCACTTAACTTCCTTTATCATAACTTTGATGCTTTCGGGAAACATTAGGGACAATGTTAGTTTAAGTGTAGGGAGGGAGAATAAAACGGGAACTTAGAAACTATTCACTCACTTGATCATTTGTCTTGTCCTTGGTAATTTGTGTAATAAACTATGAGAAATATTTGTTAGGGTAATTTTAGCACCAAATTTAAAAATTTTTATGACATTTACGAGCCAAAATTTAGTCTTAATAAAGCGTCTCATGGATATGAATTATATGACTAGCACAAAAATCGTTTACCACTCAAATTCCACCCCAAAAATGTGAGGTTCGCCCCTAGATCTTTAGGAATAAAAGCATTCATCTTTAATGCTTAGTGAGTGTACCGGTAGTATAATAGATTCTAGAACTTGTTTTGTGATGCATTCCGAGATCGCTAGTGAGACTACACTTGTGTAGTTAGGAGTAACTAAATGATAAGAGGCATTATGATAAACCTTGTTTGAAACCTGTATTATAGTTACATCTTCCACATCGGTTGAGTAATTACCCCACACTCTTGCGATGTACTCATCTTTAGTACACGATACCCCTAGTTAACCCCCAGAGCTTATCCTTTTCGCGGTTCTCGTGATGTTTCGGTTTTCCGGAATATCAATGAAGAGCATTGTTTACAATCTACCCCCAAATGTACACCCAAATCGCCTTACCCTACCTAGTATGCACTCATCTTTAGTGCATTATTGTTATCATTACTAAACCCTTAGTTCAATTATCTAGTTACTTGCATGGTTGCTAAGTCGAGTCATATTTTTTGTACACAGTTTGGGACGATAGGGACTCATGGGTAAAAGTAATATTTTATGGAGTAACGGGAAAGAACGATAAATTCAAATTCCCTTTGTCTACGTAATTAAATACTCCAAGTGTTTTGATCCTTTCAAATTGGGTCAATTAGTGTTACAGAAATAAAAACTCAAATGTAGGGATGCTCCTATAAATCCCTTATATTTTGATGTTATCATAGAGGATGGTAGAGCAAAAAGGTATGAAAAACAAATCGAAAAAAAAGAAAAAGAGATGTTAAAAAAATGAAAAAATAAGAAAAACATACGGGCTACCATCCTACATCTATCTTTATGTTTATGTTTTTAAGTTTATGTTTGTTTTGTTTCAAGTTATCTAGTGTTAATGAGTCGAGTCTTGGCTTAGCAATGCCACACTTTACATGTTTGTAACATAAGATTTTTGACTTGCCACCACTAAATATCCCCTATCTAACAAAACCCTTTACTTCCCTACCCTAAGCCTAACGTTACAACCCTTGTAAAGACCTCTTAGATAGTTATTCCTAGGTGCTTACGCCAAAGCGGTGGAGGTTTGATCTATTCTCAAGCTTATGGTAATCTATGTACTATGCCAGGTAATGAGTGTTTATCTTCCATTTCCATTCATTTTATATTTCATATAAACCCGAGAGATGAGAGAATCTAAACACCACTTGTGAGGTGCTAGTGTATAATTTCCGTGCTTTTTATGACTATTGCGGCGCTTTTACTTGTTGTAGACTATTTTAAACCAATTCTTCATGCCCCCTAACTTATAAATTGATTGGTTAAAATCACATTTGCTTGAGGACAAGCAAATACCAAGTGTAGGGATATTTGATAAGGATTTAAAACGTACGCTTATAAGGGGTCATTTAAGCCCTAATTCGACACATTTTATATCCGTTACTTCTTAAAATCGTTCCTTTTCACCTTATAGGTCTTTTGGAAGCAAAATACTAGAATGAAGCATATTTGGACGAAAAGGAGCGAAAACATGAAGAAAATGGCAAAGTCAAGATCAAAGACACTCAAGGCCTGATCATTACACCTGACGGCGTCCCATCCAAAGAGCGACGTTGTCCCTCTATGAAGACTTGATCAAAATGTGCACGCGACGGCTCAACGGAATTTCTGGTCCTAAAGCTTGACGACGTCACGCCTTATTTCTGGAAGGCGTCACTCATACTTTTTACACCAGATGCCAAAGATCCATAGTTCAGAAGACGTCCTGCATGAAGAATGACGGTGTCACACCTCTCAAGTGACGTCGTCCCATCGATGACTTGGCCCAGACGAAACCCTAATGACGGTGTCGCTAGCAAAAGGCGACGTCGTCGCGATTGTAAATCTATATATAGAATTCGATTATTCTGTATTTTAAGAGGTATAATTTTGGAGATCAAACCCTAACTCAGTTGTAGTCCGACTTGGACAACATTCTAGGGTCCCATACCCTATTTTACACATCAATATAAGTTTGTTATGCCAATTTATCATTATGTCTACCCCATGTTCAATTGATTATGTGTATGCTTGTTTGTCTAACATGTCTAGCTAAATTACTTATGTGTTTGCTTAGATCTATGAAACCTAGTTATTGATTGTTGTTAGGTTGTCTCTTGTCTTAATTTATAGAAGCTTAGGAGTGCAACTAGGCTTTCGTTGTATTTATTGCGTGAGTGTGCTTTATGACGATAGGGTGCTCGGAGGAGATAGTTTTATACTTGCCGATCCCGTGAATTCTATAGGAGAGATACACTCATAAAACTAGGGAATACGCACCCCCTATGACTAATAGGAATACAACGCGTTAAGATAAAGGACGTGACAATTCAACCGACCAATAAAAGATAACTAGGGAGTAATAGTATATAAGTGAACACATCTTTAATCACCATACGATCACACCTCAATAAACATAAACTATCCGTAGTAATTAGATAATTGCATAATTAGTAGAAGTAGAGAAATCGGTAGAAGTACCACCCACCAATCATATACCCCGATATTTTACCCTTGCTTTCTAAAAAACCATAAAAAAGAATAAAAAGAATCATCCTCAACCCCACCTTCTCGTCATAAACTTCTTTCTAGCATTCCTTTTCCTCTAAAAAACGATATCAATCCCCGAGGCTTATCCCATACTACACTACAACGATTAGGTTCACTGCCTATAGGGTTGAAAAGCTTGCTCGTAGAAAAGGAGGTTTTCTCGACCCCGAACCCATGCTATCAAGGTGTGTTATGAGAGGAGTGAGAGAGGGTTGGGGTATTTATACCCCTAGAGGGACCAAAGGTGTAATTTGAGTAAAGTTGGAGGGTGGCGGATAAACTACCACAGGGACCTAACATGTAACTTTCTCAATCTTTTGTAATATTAGATTCGTGACTCGTTTAGACTAGCAAACGATGGATTCACGACCCGGGAATTACACCAACGTGCTCAGAATAATATTTCTAATAAAAATGACTATAAATACGTCTCGTATAATAAATCAGAGGGAAAGATCACTCTAATTGTCGTTACTCTATTTATGGCGCATCGGGAGAATTACGGGTTGTCACATTGGCAATATTATATTGTAGTTTAGAGATATAGCCAACGTGTATGACCGCCTTTTCTTGTTTTTACATGTGTAGCGTTTATCATTTGGTGCGTGGCTTTTAAACTTGCAACCTTACAAATTTGATATCACCATAATAAGATTATCTTGTACTATCAATTTGCATAGATATATATAATTTTTTTTGGTAACCATGATTTCCGACCTTTTTGGCCGACTAATCCATGAGGTTTGAACCATAAATATTTAAGCATTGTTCAAAGCTATTTGTTTGTGTACAAATAATTATCGCTAAAGATAACAATACTATTTAAATTTTGTGATTCTAATAAACTTACATAACATTATTTATATATTGGACAAAGGGCTATACAATATATATTAACTTTTAAAAGACGAGTCATATATGCTAGTCCCTTAAGTGGTGCAAGACCAACATTTTTTAAAATAACATTATACAAATGGCAAAGTACATGTATCAAAGCAAAATAAACAACAAAAACTACAATTACTTTGTCTCTCATTTTTCCAATTTGAGTTAGCCGTATTACGTATTAGGTTGTGCTGATCCCGTACCGTTGTGCATGTATTCTTGGTACCATTGTGCATGTTCATCTTGATACCGTTGTGTTTTGCTACTCGATGCCAGTTGTGATATTTTGCGTTGCTTCATATTGAGGTGAGTTCATGGCCCATACTTTTACTTGTTTTTTAACTGTTTTAGGGGAGAATACATGCTCGTTTTTACTAAATGCAATGTTTGACTGATTCAAATAAGCAATTGTTAATTGGTTTGATGAAATGTGTGATTTGGTTTGAATATGTTTTTATGTGGACACAAGTGCTTGAAAACTGTTTGATTGGACCTGAAAATGTTTTTGTGAGGTTGTTACGTGCTAGGTTAAGGCTTAGTATCCCATTATTTTGCCCACTCGTGAAATGTATATCATGTTGGTTTAGGGTTAACCGGTCAGACATTTATCTTATTGGTCCAGGGTTGGTAGCCCCAACTGGTCGGACGTATATCCTGTTGGTCCAGGTTTGGTAGTCCTAACAAGTCGGACATTGATCATGTTGGAAAGCGTGAGTGTTTTAGGATAATGCCTTATGACATATTTTGCGAATATTCGATTTGGTACTGTGAGTTAGGCAGAGCGAGCCTAAGCTAAACTTTGACTTGTTTGTGAACAATTATTTGCACTTGAAAAACCTTGTGGTCCATATCACTATTTTACGAAAGGTAAACTTTGTTTTCGCGACATTGTGGATGACACAATGGTCGCAAAACTCTCTTTTGGAACTCGAAGTATTTTACGCAAACCTATGAACTCACCAACCTCGTGTTGACACTTTTAGCATGTATTTTCAGGTATTGAGGCGATAGTTTACTTTTGGAGGCGCTTGGTCAATGGCATGGCATGACATGGTCATAGACGACTCTGATATTTGTATTTGGGACCGCTTCATTTTTTAGGCCTTTATTTCCGCACTATTTTTAGATAATGTAAAACATAATGCTTTTGATTATGAAATTTCTTAATGTAAACCCGTTGTTCTATACTTTGTGTTGTGATACCAATTAGTAGCACTCATAGTTTGTATGCTTCCGCTGAACCCAAATTTTTGGGGTGTTACATAAACAATCAACAACTATAATGTACCTCAGGATTATAAAAGTTAACATACTCAACGTACTTATCAAATATTTTAAAGATAACAATTATCAATTGTTAACTCTAAAAATACTGACATGAAAGAAAGAAAAAAAAAACAATTATAATAAACAAACTTTCAAACCATAGCTTTTTTATTTTACTTTTGAACAAACAAAAATAACATGATTATAAAAAACATAACAATTATCAAATAATTTAAAGATAACTAAGAATTATCACTTGTTAACTCCAAAAATACTGACATGAGAGAAAGAATAAAAACCAATTATAATAAACAAACTTTCAAACCCTAGCTTTTTATTTTACTTTTTGAATAAATAAAAATAACAAGATTATAAAAAACATACAATTATCAAATATTCTAAAGATAACAATTATCACTTGTTAACTCCAAAAATACTGACATGAAAGAAAGAAAGAAAAACCAATTATAATAAACAAACTGCAAACCTTAGGGCTTTCATCTTTGACTCATCAACATATTCACTTACGTCATCACTGTACATTACTGACTGAGTGCTGCTGATGTCACTATCTCCACGATGATGACCTTCTTCCTCCATTAATTCTATCACCTACATGCATTCATCAAGAACCTCAAGATTTAGCAAAAAAAACCCAATCAAGATTTAAATGAAAGATAATGAAAACTCGATTTTCATTGTCAAGATTCACTTACATCATCAAAAACATTAGTAAAAATCAAGAATTAACTATATATGATTGAAATCAATAACCAAACCCTAAGATTTAGCAAATAAACACAAATCTTGATGTTCAAGATTTAAATGTATGAAGATAATGAAAACCCGTTTTTCATTGTCAAGATTTACCGATGAATGTAGTTTACATTGTCAACATTTACTTATGAATGTAACATAGTACGTACGTGTAAAGATCAATGAATTACCTTTCCACGCTATGCAATGTTGGTATTAGGGTTTTGATAATCAAAGATTGCACGAATAAATTCTTGAATCGTGTAAAATTCACTTTCCTGATACAATATTTCTACCCTATTAATTGTCTTGGGTTACAAAAAATTTGTATAAAGATAAGACAAGAATGAACACTCAAATTCTAGGCAAAAGAAAGAGAGCAAAACAAGAAGAATTTGATGTATGTGTTGTTATGATTGTTCATCCTCTTATGAAAGATCAAACTTGTGTTTATATATAATAAACAAAATGGTGGTTTTTGGGAAAAATTGTGTCTCTTGATGAAAAGTTACAACTTTTAATAAATGGTTAACTCTTCAATTACTTTCTGCAATAAATTTGTGACAGTTAAAACTGTCACTAACTGCAGCTAATTGAAGACATATATCCATTAGCGACGACCAATTTCTGTCACTACACGAATAACCATATCTTTTAAACCATTGCAACACTATTGTGACGAATAATTTCTGTCACTATAGAAAACATCCAAGGTCTTTACTCCTTATATACATTCACAACCTTTACCATTATTGTACTTGAAATAATAGTTTATACAAGCGTGTACTCCATACCTCCGAACTCGTATTATAACTTAACTTGAAATCCTTTTGGTCTCGGGTAAATCACTGTTACACAAAATGATTGATGACACTAAAATCACCGACATGCAATTGGGTTGAATACTTTATGATCGAGTTGATCGAAATAATATTTTGTACGAGGGTTAATAGTATAAAAATACATAAACTTGGAAGAATTATAAACGTGGGTAGGATGTTTGTTACGTTCGTTTTGTGATTAATCCATAATTTCGGATAATATAACTACTAACCCATCATTAACAAGTAGTAATCCGAATTGGCGTATCGAAATAATATTTTGTACGTGTCTTGCTAAATTAGAGATCTATGAGACATGTTATTGGAAACCAATGAACAAGCTGATATGTCAAAATACGTTTCATGTTTAAATTTATAAAACAATATTTAAAGGATGTGGCTTGTGGTTTTTGTGTGTGTGAGTCGAAAATTAGAAGTTAACGAGTGTTGAAACCCGCGCTATGCAGCGGGATTGGCTTGAAAGGACTTATTTTGTAGCGACACTTAAACCTCAAGGGTTGTTTTTGCCAAGTTGTGAAACTTTGCATTTAATGTTTGGACTTACTTTGCAGCGCCACTTGAACCTCAGGGGCTGTTTTTGCCAAGTTGGGAAAGTTTGCATTTAAAGGACTTGGTTTGCAGCGCTACTTGAACCTCAGGGGCTGTTTCCGCCAAGTCGGCAAAGATTGCAATTAATGCGTGGGTTACTGTTTTCCTCCCCAACATTTAGTATATAGTATAATACGAGTGTTGGAAAACCCGCACGACGCAATGGATTCATGAAAGGACGTGCTTTAACGACAATTAAACCTCGAAATTGCTTTTGCCAAGTTGCAAAGATTATTAATGCTAAAGGACTTACTTTGCAACGACACTTGAACCTCGAAATTGTTTTCGCTAATTTGGCAAAGTGTGCATTTAATGCACTTGGTTGTGCTACAAGAATAACGAGCGGGTGATCCCGCTGTTCTACTGAAGTGTTGTGACCGCTATATTTTTATGTAGCGGTCTTTTAAAGTTTAATTATGGTACATCGTTAGTCCTTGAAGGACCTAGTTTGCAAAGACAATTAAAGTTTAGGGACTATTTTCGTTAAACTTACAAAGGACTTAGTTTGCAAGGATAACTAAATCTTAGGGACTATTTTTGCCATTTAGATATAGATAGCAATTAATGTGTGGGTGTTATTGTAGCACTAAGTTTCCTCCTCATATTTAGTATATACGAGCGGGTGATCCCGCGCGTTGCTGCGAAAGTGTTGTGACCCCGTTATATTTGCTTTAAAGTTTAATTATGGTACATCGTTAGTCCTTGAAGGACCTAGTTTGCAAAGACAATTAAAACCTTAGGGACTATTTTCGTGGCTACAAAGGACTTACTTTGTAACGACACTTAAACCTTAGGGACTATTTTTGCCAAATTGCTATAGATTATTAATTCTACAGGACTTACTTTGCAACGACACTTAAACCTTAAGGACTGTTTTTGCCAAATTGCTATAGATAGCAATTAATGCTAAAGGACTTACTTTCAGAAATCACACTTAAATCTCGCGCTATTTTTGCCAAGTTCTTAAAGATGGCAATTAATGTTGCAAGAATTGTGTTGTACGTTATCGTGTCTCACCTTTTAAAGATATATAATAATGTTTTGCTTGTTTCTTGTACGATAAATAGTATATTATACAAATAATATAATAAATATAATGGGTTTGGTGATTTGCCTACAAGCATCTTTGTTGTAGTTAATCGCTTGTAGGCTTTTGTTTGTGGTAATTTTTAAAGTTTTTGGGCTCTCTAAATGTTTTGTTGGGAGGTGGGATGTCATTTTTTAATTAGTTATTTGGTTGGGTTTTTAATATGAGGATAACATCTCTGCTGCCAGCATGAGAAAATATCTCTGCTGCAAGACGTAAAATATTTTTTATATTTACATTTAGTACCCTTCAGTTATTATCACTTCAAACTAATAAGCTTTTATTTTTGGCTTGCAGCATATATTATTCCGTGTTGTAAACAGCAGGGATGATTTCCTCTTTTAGTATATGTTGTCTTTCAAAGAAAATAATAACCGATGGAAACACTATGGCCTTTTAGATTTATAATTGATGAAGAGAAAAACACTTAAAGAACTTTTACAATATAACTTTATTACTTGAACTTTGACTCATTACAAATGTTTACATCCATCACATATTTATATTAGTCCATGCAAGGTTTTAGATCTTTCTTATACAACATTGTAGATATTTCATAAGAATATTATCTATGAGGATTCTACGAGTTTTAAAAGCTTCTTCATCACGGGCTTGCTTTCATTGATAGTCCAATCTTTATTGGACTAAATCAAGTTTAGCACACAAGAATAACCTGGTTCAAGTGTCTAGGGAACATGTGACGTCGGTCCATAATTTAACTAAAATGTGGAGTCCTTAACCATTAAAGTGTGATACGTAAACAAAGTATTTTACAAATTAATCATAACTAGATGTAATTGTTAAAATAACGTTAGATAAAGCGGACATTAATTCGAGAAACTTAACCAATCGAATGAGGTTGTCATGTAAAGAATACTAGGACTCGTTTTCAAGATTTGTATTTCTTTTGTAGTAAACTAGCTTATAATACCCGCATCAACAAGGGGTTTGACAATTTTTTTTTTTTTTTTTTTTTTTTTTTTTTTAATGCAAAATATTATGTCTTTAAAGGTAATTACATATAATTATATACTTATGTAAGAGTTTTCATTATTCATTATATCCATTAAAATTTTATATAATCATATTTTGTAAAAAAAATTGTTAGATAACTCAAGATTCAACTATACTTCACCGATATAGATGTTGATGTTCTATTTAAGTTTAACTATTGATATTATTATGCATACAAACGCAGTTTAGCCCACATAATAAACGTTGATGAAGTTAAAATATTCTTCTTAAAGGATTTTAAAATGATTTTCTACATATCCTTATATAAATAAATTAAAATTACATGAGTAGTTGTTATAAGCAAAATAACGCTTTTTTTCATATTACAAGAAATGTAATTACAATTTGATAATTATATTCTCGCTTTCAATAATTTAAATTGTATTTAATATTCAAATTCATTCACATTCGCCATACTTTTAATACGAAATAAACGAATTCTTAAGAAACATATAGTAAAAAAAAATGACATTTATAATCTTATGTATATTTATATGTTGGAGTTTTAAAACAACATATATATCAGATTTTTAAGTTATAAAGTATAAGGCCAGAAAATATAAGCACAGATTTGTTTAATTTCCAAAGTTATAAAAAACACTAAACTTTTAATGTTACACTTAAATCTATATAATTTTTAAAAATTTAACCACTAAAGTTTTATAAATTACCCCCTCTTTTTTAAAGTTTTTATTTCACAAATTTGACACCTATTTTTATGTGTTTTTTTTTTTCAACCAAATTTCTACATTAAATAAAATAAAGGCCGATCAAAATCAATTTAATTTTGACTTTTATTAACCAATCACGTCGCCGATTACGCTTACGCCAAGAAAATCAATCTCTCCTATTTATTCAATTTTTTTCAATAAAAAGAATTTTCAGAAAACACTCAAAACGATGTAATTCTTTTATTATATAAATATAAAAATATATAAAAGATAGATGTTTTGGTTTCTACTTAAAGTCTAACTAATATGCAATGATAACAAATTAATAAAAGCTACGTTTTTTAATAAAAAATTAACAAATATAATAGCAAGTTTTTTGGACAAGTCAATGCAATCTTGCTTTCATTTTGCTAAAAGATTTCCACGTCAATTCCTCTTTTACCCTACCTAATAACACAAGCTATGTTGGGCCATGGCTTCCGATTAACAAAAATACACTCTCACTTTCTTCCTAATCTATATATACACGTCAATTCGTCTTTCACACTACCTAGTAATTCATCATCTCTGATCATTTATTCTTCTTCGAATCACAATCATCTTTTCCGCTTAAATCTGGTGAGTGAATACCGTAATTCTTTGTTATTTTCTCGATCAAACACATCATTGATTACCGTAATTACCTCTTTAAATAATTGGTGTATAAATTTGCTGAGATTGGAACTTGTTGACCTGAGTCAACCATCCAGTTAAGAGGTGCTTGGCTTCTCATTTATTTCTGAGTATCAATTTGATTCTGAGAACGATGACGTCATTACTACTCGACTCAACTCACCACAGACTCTTGCTTCTGATTTGAAACAGATTGTTTAGATCTGAGATGTAGATGAATTTTTTGGTGAGAGAGAGAGAGTGTGTGTGTGAGAGAAGAGTTATAACGAAAGAAGTGAGCGGGGTGAGTGTTTTTGTGTGTGTGAAATAATATGCCTAACCTACCCCTCTTGCAAAAATTAA
Source organism: Chrysanthemum lavandulifolium (assembly GCA_022545495.1). Taxonomy (NCBI): domain Eukaryota; kingdom Viridiplantae; phylum Streptophyta; class Magnoliopsida; order Asterales; family Asteraceae; genus Chrysanthemum; species Chrysanthemum lavandulifolium. Next base: position 244,770,198 of record CM040239.1, on the reverse strand, counting down.
AAGAAAAGCTGTTTATATTGTATCCGTTGGACGGTGGAGATGAAATGATTTGTTCTTTAGAAAAATAGTGTTCTGCATAGAACTTTTCATTATATCACACCGACCGAAAGAGAGCAGAAACAGGCATTTAAACGAAGCATGGGCTCAAACGGGTATGGGCTTAAACGCAAGACGCGCTAAACGAAGACACGTTATACAAATCGCTTAATAAAAACCTAAAACGACAAAATAAATTACTTAAACGTAATATCTTATTTATATTAAAAACTTAAATATATTATATATAAAAAAATTATTTAAAACGATCGATTGTTCTACAATTGAGAAAACAAATGTCTGTAAGTCTTTATTTAAGTTTTCAAAATTTATATTTCCATTTAAAAAAAATGAGTCTAAATGTCTTCAAATCTTTTAAAATTGCCCATTTAGCCAATCTTTTTGCTTTAGACATTTGCCATGAACCGATGCCCCTATAGTCGCGCCTGGCGGTCGCTATTAACACGCATGACAGAGGCTAAAACGGCGATTTCGGTATACATTTCTTCGGAATTTTAGTACAAAGCCAATGGCGCTGATGATGTCGGTTAGCTCGTTACGGTTTCAAAAGTATGGTCAAGACACAGCGACCGGCTAGGGTTTAGTCCGAAAATTGATTGTTATTTTTAGAGAACGACTAAACGAAGACGGCTAGAATTTGAAGGGGTGGCTAGAGACGCTGGATCATGCCGACATGTTAAACAATGAAACCATGTAGGTTATCGAGTATTATTATGACACAATAAATACAGATCACGCATGCAATCTTAACAGATTCAAAGCCCACAAGCAAACTTGGGTCGACTAGCATAAGACTACCTTCTCTCGCAATTCGAGCGACACGAAAGCTCAAATTGGAGTGTATACTATAATTACTAATAAACAAAAATAAAAATTGGTATCTTAAAAAGAATCAAGAATTTGATAGTAACTTAGATAAATGTAATCTAAAAAACAAAGATTTTTTCATGACTATTTGGACTTATAATGGTGAGTGAAGAAGTGTCCACTCGGTTGAGACGGCGATTTCAGTAGCATGTTCTTCGGAATTTAATTGCGAATCCACGGCCCATGACGGTGTCATCTAATTGTAAGCGGTATGAGAGTTATAAACAGAATAGTGAGCCATGTGTTTTTTAAATGCGGCGGCTTGTTACAGCACGTGGCAAAGGCTACGGCGGTGATTCTGGCTTTTCTTCGGATTTTCAATACAAAGCCAATAGCGCTTACGGTGTTAGTTAACTCCTTACGGTTTGGAAGTTATGGTCGAAACAGTGACCGGCTAGGATTTATTCCAAACGGATAAACGATGACAGCAAGGGTTTGTCGGGGTGGCTAGAGACGTCGGATCAAGCCGACTAGATCAGAAAATCGACTTGCTCGGATAACATGTTAAACAATGAAACCGCGTAGGTTATTGAGTATTATTACGACACAATATATAAAGATCACACATGCAAACTGTAACAGACCCAAAAGCCCACAAGCGGACTTGGCCGGACTAGCATAAGACTGCCTAACATTCTCAACCTGTTGAAGACAATGAGTTTGAAGTGCGTCACAAGTGTTGGAAGTTGAAAGGTGTTGGACTGCAGCGGTTAATTCCTTGAATAGAGTACTCTGCCACTGAAGTGAATGAAAACACCAAATGTAATGGTCAAAATAACAGTGGCAACTAAGGACTTTTATTGATGGATTAACTTTCAACAAGGTTCTTAATTACACACTTGTATCAACCAACTTATCTGCCACATTATTCTCTTAAGTCCCCTTAATTAATGGACGTAATATAGCAGGCTCGTGCACGTTCAGTGTTGGCGGATAAGTGTGTACTTAACACTAATACAAGATTCTTCATCATACCATTGGATTGCCTCATTTTAGCCAGGAGCTTCGTTGTTTTCAGACAGTCACTTGCTGTCAGATTTAATGGAGTTTAAATGTATATACTCGCAAACGTACGCCAAGAATTTTGCCAATACTGATCATTTGTCGTTGCTACGTTTTTGTGTTCATGCACGTTCGTTCGTCAAAACAAAAATGCTAGTAACTAAGTGAGTCAAAGATAACATTATGGCACTGGCACATGATGGAAATAACTCAAGTGAACATGTAGAGGTGATTAGAAAAAGCAATCGTGTGAGAAAACCACCCCTAAAGTTGGGAGATGGAAGGCAATAGGGAAGGTTTACATATGCAATAAAAGCTGTTCGATCTTATTCCAAATAAAGTTAAGGAAGGTCATTACAAAATACGAAAAGTTGATCGAGCTTGTTCTTTTTCTTTACTTGTTGGAGTTTATAACGTAGGCTGTGGTGAAAAATTCTGACGATGCACATAATCTAATTGATACAGCGATTGCAACTGCTCTCATGGAGACAACACCTGTTTTCTTGTCGACAATTCCCCGGCCATCCTTCTTTCAACCGAGATCCAGTCCATATTCTCAGTCCTCAAAATCCTTGAAAGTTATATACATGCATCAATCTAGATGTGGTAGTAGCATTTTGTCTACTGTTTGAGTTTATTTTGACGGTGTAGGTTGAGCAATAAGATTAACATAGTTTTTGAACAACGCGGGGAATGCTGTAATAGTTGTTGGATCTAAACTGTGTGCTGCACATGCAATGCAGAGTGTTTCTTAAATTGGTGGATGCTAGCTTCAGCGTATGCATGTACTCTCGGTAACACCAGCGGCTAGTCCCCGAGCATTATCCTAGCTCATTTCATTGCTACATATTGGGGCGTTGCAAGCACGCCACTATGTGCAGAAATTGTTGAATCAGCATATGCTTCGACAATATCACTGTAGGTTATTCTCTACTTCTTGAGAAAGAGAATTTGGTATGTACATACATGCCTCAACTAATAAGAGAGTGATTGGGCAGCTTTCAGGTATGTAGAACTTAACCTTGATCTCTAAAGACTTTATTGATCAAATTCAAGCTTTAGTTTAATGATGATCCATTCTGATTATAGGTTGCAGCCATGTGTCAACCATGCTTCGATGTAGGCATGAATTTCATCATTTTCTTCATAAACAATGGTGGTTACACACACAAGTAAAGATCCATGATGGGTAACCAGACTAAACCGAACTTACTTGAACCCGAATAAGCTTATTGAGGTAGGGTTATGGGGGGCAAGTGTTGGGCAACAAAGGTAGCTAGGTGAGTTAGTTTAACACACACATTATAATGACTGTTTATTTTCACTTGTTCAATTTGTTTTGATTTTTATTTTGATTTTGATTTCGTTGCTTGACTCACATGACAACCTCAAGGACAGATTATTTTGTTGTCAGTGGTATATATTAATTATGTTTAGATGAAATAAGAGACTCGATCTAAAAATAGACATTCTTTCAAACCCACAGTAGCCAAATGAATAAATTTGCTGCGCCTTTTGCATATCACCCATGCAAAAGATTAAAGTTTGCTGCGCCTTAAACGAACCCAATTTGAAATCATATGGGTTTACCTGAACCAATGACAATGCTGAGTAGTTCACCATTCAACGCTAGTCATGAAAAAGATCACAATTTCAAAACAAAGCTTATTAGCAGTTAGGAATAACTTAAAAGACCACCACATGTAGCAATTTCAGCCCACTTACTTATAAATGAGTGGATTATCTTTTTGTAAGCAAACGGGTCATAAGATACCAAAAAATGTAACTTGATGCATAAAACCTCATGATTGTACTTGACAGTTGACACGCTAACTTTTCTTAGGAACGGCCAAATTGACTGCCTGATTAACCTAAGCCATGCGTTTCAACGTACAAAAATTACCCATTTTTACTCATTACCCAACTAGCCACTCATTCTACCTGAAGCTAAGACTCATAATCTTGTGATCATTAACAAGCACATCATAGTGATGTAAACATAAGATAAGCTAATCCCAAGTAATTTAGGAACGACTGTATAAATAAAACTAGACCCATCTTTCATAGAACTGGTCTCACCCCACTGAGTTCTCTAAACAAAATAGGAGTGTAGTCCTGACCCTGACGACGTTCTACTAATTACACATCTATTCTTATTTAATTAGTCTACAGAATTGGCTGTTCTACCCATGAGTCTTTTTCAGTCTTCGATTCCAAGAGACTGTCGTTTAGCCTCTTCTTTACAAGATTGAGTACCTCCACGCACCTTTTAGCCTTTTCAAACTGTTCTTGTGCAGTCTCTAGCTCTGACCGCATCTCTTTCAGATCCAATTTGGCTGCTATTGTAACCAAACTGGTGTTTGCTGTCATTTTCATAAGCAAACTGCACTTTTTCTTGGCTTCTGTTTTTTTGTGAATGGCTTCTAAGTGAGCTTGAAGCCATGACACGTTAACTTTGATTGCCTCTGCAGCTGACACTTGGCTCTGTAGTTCTTCCATATCAGAAATGACATTGTTTTGAATTTTCCTAACAACTTCACAAACGACCTCAAGGACAGATTCTCTCGCGGGAGTTGATATGAACGCGCAATTAGCTGCTATGTCACCGTGTTTCTTGAAAATGGATTCAAGAATTGGTGCATTGATGGTCTTCACCTTGTAGCCTTGAACACATGTCATGCCAGTTTCAGGAGATGAAACAACTACAGGCAGTTCCACTACCAGCTGCACAAAATGGTCCGCACGGGTTGGGTTGAAACATTAGTTAAAACATTTCTTTTGATTTCTAGATTATATTCAAAGCATACTTTTTCTAGCCACATTTTTTTTCATTAGTATAAAATTCAATAAAAACGACAAACTTAAGTCACAAACCACCCCGACCCATTTTGACCAGCAAATTTTGACACACTTTCTATATTCTAGTTCTCTGAATATATTGTTTCGCCCATACAAAGCCACAAGACTAACAACAAAAAGCCCAATTCACCAAAATTATGACCATTATGAGTTTAAGACCAAAATTGACGTTTCTTAATATAAATAACAGGAATAAATTAATTCAGTTTACTAGCATGGAGTTTTGTAAAAGAAAAGAAGAAGTTCCGAAGTATAAATAGAGGTAGGGAGATATATACAGAATCTGATGGAGGAGACGCCTTTTTAACCAACTCCCATTTTTGACACTTGAGGTTCAAGCGTTCTACTTCACCATCGTCATATGATACCTATAATTATTAGCAACAAACATTAGCCAGCATCAAAAGCATATAGAAAATGAAAAATCAACACATTGGAGTAAATGCTTGTCAAATTCATACCTTATGCCTCATTTTGCTACAGTCAAAGGATTCCACAACTCCTTTATAATACCTGCAGTAAAAAGATGTTCACATTAAAAGAGTTGCAAAAATTAAGAATCTCGCTCTTAAGTGTTGTGACACTTACTTTTTATCTGCAGGCCACCAAACTTTTATCCTCTTCCCAACCAAATTCTCACCGTGTTCAATAGACTGAGCCTGAATCAGTATATACATTTTTATAATCCAGAATCTATGATTAGCATAACTGTAATGAAGAGTTGTTCATGTTTAATTTCAAAGGAGGACAAGAATTAGAGGTGGCAGTTTGGAACCATTTACGGCTAAACATGTCGATTTGGGTCAAATGGGTGAAAAAATTAAGAATTGGTCATTAGGGAAATGGGTTAAGGCTGTGAAACAGGTCAAAAGTCTCCCAAAAAAAGTATTGAAAATGCAAACAACCTCCTGATTCGTTATTAAGTGAACTTTATTTCAGATTTAAGATATTATTTACTTTAAGAAGACGTAATACAAAGATGTGCTTGCGTGTCGTCTCATTTTGCCACCACTAACTAGAATAGTTCTCAGAAGCAAATAGTATTACCTGTTTCTTATCTCTTTTGCGTTTTTCATTCACATCCTTTACAGATTTTGATGGCATTGGTGGATCAGTCGATGAAGGTTTTATCTTTTCATGTTTCTTTTCAGTTTGAGAATCTTGACAACTTCTTAAACTCTGCACCATATATAAGAGTATGATCATGAGGCCACTCAAGCAATTTGAAGTGGTCAAAGGAGAACAAATGTTAAAGGTGGCATTTTGGAACCACTTAGGGGTTCACAGGTCGATTTGGGTCAAATGAGTAAAAATCAAGTAAAAAGTAAATGATATTACCTGTTTCTTATTTCTCTTCCGTTTTCCATTCCACTCTTCTACAGATTTCGATGGCACTGGTGGATCAGATGCAAGTTTTACCTTTTCATGTTTCTTTTCGCTTTGAGAATGTTGACATCGTCTTAAACTCTGCACCAAATATATCGAAGTATGATCATGAGGCTACTCAAACAGTGCACATTTTGAAGTAGTTTAGCTACTCAACTTGCAATTTGTTTCAATGTAGTAAAATAAAATTATAAGAAAAATATGCATACAGCCTATACTACTAGTTACATATGCTGGTGTGGCGTGCAAATTGGACAGCATGGCGTCTCTCCTAGTACTTTACACACAACAACAACAACAACAACAACAAACCCAAAATCCACGGGCGGGTATGGGAGGTAAATGTAGATGATCCTACCCCCGCCTGTGATAAATCCGGGGTAGAGAGACTGCCCAACGAGACCTCCGCAAGTGCAAAAGGGTGAGAGATAGGAGAAGAGAAGAAAGCATAAGACAAAAAGTAACAAGCACAAGCATAAACGAAACAAAAACAACGAGACGGGGCACAGGGAGAGCACATGCAAAGGCACAAAACAAGAACAAACAAAACAAAGGAACAAAGCCCTAAGAAAGCAAGGCACTAAAAGGAGCAAAGATAGGCACACAAAAAAGGCACCAAAACCTAAAGGAAAGGCAGAGCATAGAAACAAGGCACCAAAACAAAACAGGCAAGAAAAGGTGCAAACCTAAGAAAGACCAAGCTAAAGCAAAAGCAACGACGGGGCCTAGATCTACGGCAGAGCAAAAAGGGCGCCAACGACCTAAAACGCCGGGCAAAGCAAAGCAAGAGACGCCTAAAAGCCTAACACACCAAAACCACCTAAACCCCCAAGGACCCTAGCCAAATCTAACCGCAAAACCTAATCCTATCTCTCCACACCTTCCTATCTCGAGGTCATGTCCTCCGACAAGAAGGTTCGACATATCAAGCTTAAGTCTATCTTCCCACCCGAGATTGGGTCCGCCTTCTTCTCACTCCATCTACTACTAGCGCCTCGACCCTTCTAACCGGAGTGTTTGTGGTCTCCTCCGACATGGCCGAACCACCTCAACCTACCTTCTCTCATCTTCGAGATAATATTTCCGACTCCAAGTTTTTCTCTCAAAACTCCGTCGGGATCATGTCAAGGTTTTACCACAAGTCCATCTTAGCATTCTCGCCCGCCCGGCCCGCCCACCTCTACCCTCAAGATGGGCCTTGAGACGGGCCAACACTGGATCCGACAAAGATAGCCGGTCTAATCGCCACTCTATAGAATTTCCCTTTAGCTTTAATGGGACGCCTGTCACAAAGGACTCCCGACGCCGCCTCCATTTCGCCCAACCACTCGATCCGGTGGGTTACGCCCTCATCTATCCTCATCTATCTCCTAGTACTTTACACACCGACCATCTAAATCATCAGTAATATACAGTTGGGACAATGTTTACTAACGCAATCATCGGTAACATACAACCTTGTAGGATTGCTGACATTGCGTCACCATTACCTATTTTACGCAGTCGGCATGCCACGAAAGTATTATCTAACTGTGTTTGAATGTCAATTCTTTAAACTAATCATCACACTAAGACAAGATTGAAACTTGAGTGGCCTATAATAGTGAAACTTGATTGCTATCTAGTAACATTTATTTTAATCATTATAACTCAAGCGCGTAAAACGTACCATATCAAAGAGATGTGGTTTGCTGAGTCGAGCAGCACAGTTCTTAAGAACTTTTTCCCCTAACTGTGAACAAACAGGCGAAGCAATCTGCAAGAAGAACATCACTCATTAAGGATTATTCAAGGATGAAGAAAGAACCCATTTTGGTGAATCAGCAAAATTATTGTAACCTGATTATCCTTTTTCACACTTGTAGTTAGGAGCGCTACAAGCTCATGCGGGAACACCTTACTTTCCCCCAAGATCATGGTCAAAATTTGCTCCATCTTGGATACGACAGCAGATGAATTCGATCTTTAAGCCAGAATAAGAAAGAACAGACTCAGTTGAGCTCTAAATTCTTCCACTAAATGACATAAAGTTCCATTTTGATATCGTTTTACTCTTTCTATTCATATAACAGAAATACTTTACTAGTCATTAACGAAAGCATGGAGTATTTTAGCCAAAAAATGAAACAAGTGAAACATCCGGAAATGAAACAGAGCTCTTACTCAGATGCAGTTAGAAACTGTTTAAATAGTCGAACTATAAGTCCGTCCAGCTGCAGGCATTCAGACATCAGCTCCATAAATTTAACACTGCTTAAAGTTTCCAGAACTTTCATCATTTTAGTATAGCATCCACCGCATGTAGACGTTAATTTCTCAAACGTCACCACTACGAGTTGAAAAAACTCCTGATAAACGACGACAAGAAATAGGTAGGTAGTTACGACAAGATACTACTCAAGTTAAAACAAAAGTTCATTTAAATGTGCCATACCTTCATTTGTCCGTGGTTGTAAGGGGTCGTAATTGCCAAGACATCACAGATGCAACATGCGACTAAGATATTCACATCGATATCAGGGTGATTCAGCAGTTCTTTTGCAATCAGTGCCTCGACTATTGGATCCAGTGCTTTAGCTGTCGATCTGGATGGCGATTGTTGCACCATATATAGAATTTGCTCCACTTGCTATGACACAAAACATAAGTGACTCAAAATTTGAACAATCTTGAATAGCTTAAACCAAGCAAACAGCAATTAAAATCATCCATTATTATGAATTACAAGGAGCCCGAATGAATCATGATTTACTAAGTTATTGTAAACGCTGAAACAAGAGCTACTCACTAGTTGAATTCAATCATTATAAGAAAAATATATATTTAAAATTCAGAAATTATATGGAAGGAAAAAACTTGCTGCAAGAATGTTGATAGTCTCCGTAGTTGAAGACGGTATTTGTAACTTCTTCCCAGCGTCCATCGCCTCATCTGCGAGCTGTTTGACCAAAGAAGTAGACAATCTGGCAGCCATTTTAGCAATCTAGCATTACAGTTCACTGAAAGATCATGAAAAAGCCGATCAATCGCCTTATTTGAGACCTAAACTTCTATTTGTATTTGAATTTTTAAATTTTTTAGGAGTAGAAGTTACAAGATTATAACAGGACCTAACTACACAATGCACAAGTGTCACGATTCTAACGAACCCAAACTATGCATAAATTGACAGTTATAGACAATGAACAAGTGACCGATTCTAACAGAAGCTAAGACCACAATGATTATGAAATAACCGATAAATTGTGTGAAACCAGAAGTCAATTTCAAACTACAACTTCCATTTGTATGCAAACTTGCCTTAGTGGTTCAGCTTATAAGTAGAAACAGAAGCATAAACGAAATAAGCAAGCCAAACGCCCTCTTAAAAATACAAGCTTATCTTTCTGACAACTTCAAACTGAATAACAAGCTTATAAGCTAGAAAATTAGCCGAAAAAATAAGCTCATAAGCCCGAAAGTAAGCCAAAATAAACACCCCTACAATTTTTATGTAAATTTGTTAGAAGATAGCTACTATAACAAACCGTAACAACATAATGAGCATGAATGAACTGAAAATCGCTTCATTTTAGACCTCACTTTGACCTACACCTAACTAATGCGCAAGTTGAAATCTATAGACAATGCCCAAGTGTAACGATTCTAAGAAAACCTAAAACCTCAAGTGTCAACCTACAACTTCCACTTGTATGTAAACTTGCCTTATTTCTTCTGCTTATATGCTTACTTTTAAGCAATTTGTAGTGTTTGGACCACCCTTTTGCTTAACTGCTTATTTTGGGGCAAAATAAGCGGTTTCCAATAAGCAGGTTGTGATATGCTTATTTTAAACTGCTAATCTAGCTTAAAGCCCTTTTTTTTTAAAGGAAATAAACTATATTAATACTTGAAACTAGCAAGATGCCAGGCGTAACAATGATACAAAGCTTTCGACCAAACGACTCCAAGATAACACCCAACCAAACGGCTCTAATACCACAACCTAAATTAATGTTTTTGGTCTTTTTGCATACAAAATAAGCAAATCCAAACACTATATCCTAAAATGCTTATCTTTAAAGGGTGTTTGAATTAGCTTATTTTGTGGACTTATGGGCAAGCTTATTAAAATTTGGAGAACTCATAGGCCTACTTTTTCCTGTATATGAGCTTATCCAGCTACCTATATGGAAGCCAAAGAAAAAAAGGAAGCCTTTTAGGCGTTTTCGACTTCCGTTGTTAGTTATCTTGAAATGAACTTGTTACTAATAACTCCCGGGTGGCTGACCTAGGACTTATAACTTTTTTGTTTTTTGGATAACCATGGTTTCCAACTTTTTGGCCGACTAATTCACGCCGTCACACATACTCAAACCGGGTAAAGCCCTCCCTTTTCAAAAGATTAGATTGGCGTGGCGGGTTGTTTGCACCTAGCAACTTGAGACCTCTCACATTTTAGTGATTGATAGTCACAAGCCTTTTGTCTATGAAAATCCGGGGTTTTTGACGAAATCTTACACTAACCCAAGGTTTACAACAGACACCCCGAGAACCCCCTTGGGTCCGCCAACAAAATAAGCTAATACAAACACCCCGAAGTTTATGAATAAGCTTATTTATAAGCAGAAACAAGAAATAAGCAAACCCCAAACACCCTCTTAAAAAGATTAGCTTTTCTTCTACTTAGGAGCTTAAAACTGAAAAACAAGCTTAAAAACTAGAAAATAAGCAGACAAAAAATAACGTTAAAACTAATACAAACACCCTGCAGTTAATGTGGGCTTATTTATAGGCACAAACAAAAAGCCCCAAACACCCTCCTTTTTTACTACTTAAGAGCTTATTTAGAGTTAAAACTGACAAACCAGCTTATAAGCAGAAACAAAAAATAATCAAACCCCAAACACCAATAAAATAAGCTAATACAAACACCCTGCAGTTAATGTGGGCTTATTTATAGGCACAAACAAAAGCCCCAAACACCCTCCTTTTTACTACTTAAGAGCTTATTTAGAGTTAAAACTGACAAACCAGCTTATAAGCAGAAACAAAAATAATCAAACCCCAAACACCAATAAAATAAGCTAATACAAACACCCTGCAGTTAATGTGGGCTTATTTATAGGCACAAACAAAAGCCCCAAACACCCTCCTTTTTACTACTTAAGAGCTTATTTAGAGTTAAACTGACAAACCAGCTTATAAGCAGAAACAAAAATAATCAAACCCCAAACACCAATAAAATAAGCTAATACAAACACCCTGCAGTTAATGTGGGCTTATTTATAGGCACAAACAAAAAGCCCCAAACACCCTCCTTTTTTACTACTTAAGAGCTTATTTAGAGTTAAAACTGACAAACCAGCTTATAAGCAGAAACAAAAAATAATCAAACCCCAAACACCAATAAAATAAGCTAATACAAACACCCTGCAGTTAATGTGGGCTTATTTATAGGCACAAACAAAAAGCCCCAAACACCCTCCTTTTTTACTACTTAAGAGCTTATTTAGAGTTAAAACTGACAAACCAGCTTATAAGCAGAAACAAAAAATAATCAAACCCCAAACACCAATAAAATAAGCTAATACAAACACCCTGCAGTTAATGTGGGCTTATTTATAAGCAGAAACAAAAAGCCCCAAACACTCTCCTTTTTTACTAGTTAAGAGCTTATTTTGAGTTAAGACTGAAAAACAAGCTTATAAGGAAGAACAAAAAATAATCAAACAAATGAAATAGTACCGTTGTGCTTGTGCAGTCAGTCACAGGTGAAGCAGCTCAAAATATGAACAAGAAAATGAGACAGACAGAGTGTGTACTTTTTCTTTTTTATATAAAACATAAAACATGGCTTTTATAAAACATGGCTTTTTGGTTTAGTGCATGAAAACATAACATTTCATCATTACTTGTCTTAATTATGTACAAACACGTGTCACTATTCTTGTATAGTTGTGTTTAGTCTTTGAGCGGTGATTTGCACACTCCAAAATGTTATATGTATAAACAGTTAAAACACGGTATTAATATTGTATAAGTATTTAATGTATAATTAAAGTGTTCTAATTATTTTTGAAAGTATCAAAATCAATTTACTTAGTTTTTGCAAAGTGCAAAACTAGGTCCGGTGCGGCTTTTTGCTAAAAGAAACCCCGAATCAAAATTTTCTGTTTTTAAAAATTGCCAACCGTTTTTTTTTTTCAGTTTTGGATTTTTTTACTTTTTATTTTTTAAATCGGTTTGGTTTTGATTTTTTTAGTTTTTTATAACTTGTTTGTTATGAACAATCATACTCGTAACTCTTTAACATATTTCAATATTCTTTTGATTTCAATAATACAAAAATAATAACTAGCAAGTTACTCGTCAAATATAGAAATTATAGAATAACAATATAAAAATCCAAAGATGCAAGTCTTAACATCTTAATTTATTTTTTCTTTTCTTTTTTTCAAAAGTACAAGAGATAAATCAAATTTTGTTAGAATAAAAGATTATTTTATACTTTTTGAAAATAGATTAAAGTGGGGCAAGATGGTTTTTTGATTCGGGTTTCATATGCAACCAAACACCACACTAAACATTTGTTTTTTTTTAAATATTAAAACTACCCCTGTTGGTTTTTCATTTGGTTTTGTTGTAGTCTTTTCGGGTTTTTCGCTTTTCTATTTTTATGCTCACACCTACTGCAAACAACTCTGAAATGATCTTGTCAATCTTTTCAAGAAAAAGAAGACTATTCGATTTATGTTTGTGTGAAGGTGAAATCAAATCCTATAAATTAGTCTATCAAAAGTATGAATTCAAGTTTACCAAAAAAAAAATGAAAATGAGCTATGTGATTGGTGGTTATAAAGCTTGCATACTATTTAAGTTTCATTTTTATGATATTCTAAGAAAATTAATTAATAAGAAAATAAAATTTCTAAAAAAGCCAAAATTGTTAAGAATTTTTACTAACGAACCATAACTAATAAGTTAAGACACACCCGAAATAAATATAATATAAAATATGTGCGTACCTACTTACGCTGGATGTACTGGTCTACTACTACCGCTACCATCAGACAGTACCAGTAAACGAATCGAACGCTCATTGAACATTTCACGAACCGCCTTCGGTAAAAAGCTCGTTTATGTTCGCTTATTTATTAAACGAACGAATACGACAATATTTTATGTTCGTTTAGTTAAATGAACGAACACGAACAAAAGTTCGCGTCCGCTCATATACGTCGTGAACATCCGATTATGCGTTCGCTATCGTTTGTTTACGCTCATTTATTTATTTACGTTCAGATACGATATCTTTTAATTGTATGATTTAAGATTGCTTTATTTAAACAAAACAATATTTTAAAACAATATATCGCGTGCATAATTTAATAAAGTTTATATTTGTTTTCTATGTTCATTTACGTTCGATCGTTTAGCGCTCGCTTAATATCTTAATAAACGAACATAAACGAATACGAACAACTCATTTTATTAATAAACGAATATGAACAAGAAAAATTGTCCGCTTAAGTGTTCGCGCTCGCTTATTCGTCCGGTTAAAATTAAATAAACGAACACGAACACATCCGCTCGTTCGTCCTGGCTCATTTACAAATTTTACATCGCATGTCTTCTTGTTTCACGCGTGAGGAGGACAAATTATTTTTCAGCCACTTTGTTGATTTAAAGAAAAACAAAAAGACAATGTGATTGTGTGAATGGTGTGTGTTTTGAACATACAAAGTATTTGAAATACATATTTGGCATAGTTAAATGATGAGTTAAGGCTACGAGGGTGTGAGTGGAAGAGAAATAATATAAATGATGATGTAGCGTTGAAAAATGGTGAGTGATGATTTTTTTTTGGATCACGATTACATCTCGCCTTATGCTTCCTTTCCCAAACTAGTGAGTGAAACGACAACCAAGCAACCAACAAGTAACACATTTGATAGAAACAAATAAAAAATAAAGCCTGTGTATGGAGCTCGTGTGTAGGCCGATACGAAACGCTTAACGCTTTTTATATTTTTTAGAGTAAACTGCAAAAATCATCCCTGTGGTTTGTGATTTTCGTAAGAATCATCCCTATCTCAAACGCTCAAAGATTAAACATCCTCAAGCCCACAAACCTTAAGATTAATCATCCCCGAAGACTAACGCCGTTAGTTTACCCGTTAATCGTTAAATAATATTTGCCCGTTAATCCCTCCGTTATACTTTTTGCAATCGTTAGTCCTCATTTTACGTTTTAATCTGCTTTTTACGTTTTGTCCGCTTTTACCGTTTTCGCCCCGCTTTTATATGTTTCGTCCGCTTTTTATCCACTTTCGTCCTTTTTTATATGTATTAGTCCCTTTTTACCTTTTCGCTCGCTTTTTTTACGTTTTGTCCGCTTTACTCGCTTTTCCGCTTTTATATGTTTCGTCCGCTTTTATCCGCTTTTCGTCCACTTTTATCCGCTTTTTATATGTATTCGTCCGGTTTTTACGCTTTTACGCTTTGTATGTTTTTGCTTTTGTCCGGTTTTACCGCTGCCTCGCTTTTTACGCCGTCGCTTTTTACGTTGCTCGCTTTTTACGCCGTCCGCTATTTTACGCTTTGTCTCTTTTTCGCTCGCCCTTTTTACGCTTTCTTCCGTATTTTATGTTTATCTCTGCTTTTACTCGTTTTTCCGTTTTATATGTTTCGTCCGCTATTCATCCGTTTTTATGTTTTCGTCCATTTTTACGTTACTCGCTTTTTACGCTTTTATGCGTTTTACCGTTTTCTCCGCTTTATATGTTCGTCCGCTTTTATCCGCTTTCATCCGTAAAAACGAAAAACGGACGAATACGTAAAAATGGACGAACGATAAAATGGACAAAACGATACAAACGGACAACAACGTAAAAACGAATAAAAGCGGACGAAACAAATAAAAAGAACGAAAACCAAGAAAACGAACAAAAACGAAAAAACTTACTTAAAACATAAAAACTTACGAAACGTAAAAAACATTTAAAACGAAAAACGAACGAGAACGAAAACGTAAAAAACGGACGAATACATATAAAACGGCGAAACGGATAAAAGCGGACGAAATGGATAAAAAGCGGACGAAACATATAAAATGGATAAAAGCGAGTAAAACGGACAAAACGTAAAAATGGACGAATACGTAAAAACGGATTAAAACGTAAAAAACAGACGAACGTAAAAACTTTAAAAAACGGACTAATACATATAAAAAGCGGACAAAAGCGGATAAAAGCGGACGAAACATATAAAACGGACGAAAACGAGTAAAACGGACAAAACGTAAAAACAGTTGAAACGAAATGAGGACTAACGTGCAAAAAGTATTAACGGAGGGATTAACGGGCAAATATTATTTAACACTTAATCGGCAAAACTAACGACGTTAGTGCTCAGGGATGATTAATGTTAAAGGTTTGTGGACTTGGGGATGTTTAATGCTGAACGTTTGAGATAGGGATGATTCGTGCGAAAATACACAAACCACATGTATGATTTTTGCAGTTTACTCTATTTTTTATTTTAGAAGTCACCTTCTTCTATAACCTAATTTTCTTTTCGACTATTATGATACTTTTACTTTCATTTAACTTCAAATGAAACATGTCACTTTAGAGTCTGTAGTCGTGATACGGAAAAGTTCGGGTCTTCAAAGACGTTCACATGCTCCGAACCTCGAGGAACTTCATACCTCCTGCTAAGTCTTGAGTTGTGATAATATAAGTAACACATGTTAGCCTCTCCCCAGGTGTTTAGTCCAAGACCCACTTACGGTTATGAGTATGGGTGATATAAATGAAGTATGAAGTATAAAGCAAGTTTGACAATATAAATACTTGTTTGGTTTGGAGTAATTCCCTCCGAAGATATGATGCCCCTCAACTATCAACAGTTGGGGCTATTTATACTACTCACTTGTACTAATAATTAAGCACGGGCTTGATGGGCTTGTCTGTACGGCCCATTGGCTAGGACGACCTTCTTCGGAATGTCATGGAGCTTGCCAGTTAGTGACAAACCTTTGGTTCGTTCTTTTGGATCGTAAGTGGATCTCAACTTAGTTCATCAGTGGATCGCATTTTGGTTCGTCGATGAATCTCACTTTGCTTCGTCAATGGATCTCAGCTTGGTTCGTAAGTGGATCTCACTTTGATTCGTCAATGGATCGCAACTTAGTTTGTAACTGAAGCTCAACTTGGTTCGCCGTGGAGCGGATCCTCAACGATTCGATACACTCACTAAGGCCGGTCCCAATCGTACCCCCAACATCGGTTGGGCAACGAAAAAACACACCCTCAACCGATGTTGACATCGGTCGTGTGGGTTGTGGTGCTCGTTGCCACATCGGGCATAGTGGCCAAATTGGGGACATCGAGCTAATTTTCAACCAAAGTTATTGCCCACAATTTCCAACCAAATTTTCCCGTTTGGGCTAAATTCAAAATATTTTTAAAATTTTGACCGTTTGGTCATTTAAACTTTTTTTTAAAACAATTTTACCACTCTATAAATACCAACTTCACCTCAAACACAATTCACCACTCACCATTCCTCATCTATATTCATTTGAATCTAATTTCATCCAACTTCAAAATGTCAAAGAAAAATACCCCACAATCAAAAACCGACGATCACGACTACCCCAAAATGCCCCGAATATGAATTTCGCGAAAACAACTTCGAGTTAACCGCATATCACCACAACAAAACCGCCTATTCGTCATTCCACAAAGTTTTGATTATCAATCACAACTAGCCCAACCAAATCAAAACCAAAACCCGCTTTATGTTAACCGTCCTTTTGTCCCACCGCAACGCCCTTAACCCGACACAAGAATAACCTAGCGGGTCGTCATACCATCCAAACATGGACTTCATTTATCCTTCTCAACCGATCAACCTTATTCACCGATTCAAGTACTAATCTTGACATGAATTTGGAAGATTATTTGCGGAGTATAATACACAAAACTACCAAAGTCAAGATGCTTCGATGGGCCAAGGTTCGGTCACGGTTCACAAGACGGTTCGCTCCATGATTCAATTCCCTGAAGATTCGATGATGAAAAACCGCTCACCAAGAAATGTCCCCATCAAACCAAAGCAACCATCAAGACGCGCTTCAAAGGCCAAGGACAAAGGCAAGAAGTTCAAACAAGCAAAGGGAAAGCCAAGAAGCACGTTGAACCATGGACAAAGGCGGAAGGAAAAAAAAAGTTTGGGTCATCGACTGTGGCATCCGGGTCATGTCTGGTCGCTGGAGAGAGAAAACTGACGTGGCGGTGGTGACCTGGGTCATCCCAGGTCACGATTGGGACCAGCCTAATAAAAAATTGGGCAAATCACCTAAAAATGTAGTTAACTTGTCACTTTTTCCCATTATATGTAGCATTCTTTTTTTCTCATTCGTCAATAAACCTCTATCGTTAGTCCTTTCGTGTACCGTTACCAAAAAACCGCATCATTAGTCCTTTATGCTAACGTAACCGCTAATAAATAACTTAAAATTTGGTTATCATACGCTAAACTTGCGTTGTTGGTCCTTTATACTTACGATCGTTAAAAATAACTTAAAATTTGGTTTTCTTATGTTTTCGCTTTTTTTCACGCCGCTCGCTTTAACATGCTTTCGTCCGCTTTTTCATGTTTTATCCGTTTTACACATTTTCATTCGTTTTACACGCCGCTCGCTTTTCACGTTGTCTGCTTTTCCCCGCTTCGTCCATTTTCACGTTTTCATCCGCTTTACACATTTTCATCCATTTTACATTTTCGTCCATTTTGCGCCGCTCGCTTTACATGCCATCCGCTTTAACACGGTTTCGCTCTTTTTCACGCCAACGCGCACACGCCATCCGCTTTGCATGCCGCCCGCTTACAGTTTCCGCTCGCTTACACGCTTCGTATGTTTAACACGCCGCCCATTTTAACACGCCGTCCGTTATTCACGCCATCCATTTTCACGCCATCCGTTTTTACACGCCGTCGCTTTTGCATCGCCGCCCATTTTTCACGCTTTTACACTTTTTCGCTCGTGTTTGCAAATTTTGGCTATTTTTCCCATATTAATACGCTTTTGAATGTTTGCACATTTTGTAAAACGGATGAAAATGTGTAAAACGGATGAAATCGTGAAAAAGCACGAAAACGTAGAGATGATGAAAACGTAAAACGGAGGAAAACGAGAAAACGAATGAAAACGTGTTAAAATGAACAAAATGTGTAAAACAGATTTAAATCGCAAAAGAGTCGAAACGTAAAACGGATGTAAACGTAACAACGGATGAAAACATGAAAAACCGACGAAAGCGTGTTAAACGGACCAAAACGTAAATACGGACGAAAACGTGAAAACGGACGAAACGTAAAACGGACGAAACATGTAAAACGGATGAAAACGTGAAAAACGGACAAAACGTAAAGAACGGATGAAAACGCAAAACAGATTTAAAATTTGTTAAATCGATGAAAACGTTTAAAAACGGATGAAAACGTAAAACGGATGAAAATGTGAAAAACTAAGAAAAGTGTAAAACGGACGAATACATATGTAAAAACGGATGAAAACGTGAAAAACGGACGAAAACGTATTAAAACGGACAAAACGTGTACAAACGAATGAAAGCTTGCAAAAACGGTCGATAATGTGTAAAACGGATGAAAACGTGTAAAAACATATGAAAACGTGAAAAAACGGACGAAAACTTGAAAAAGCGGATGAAAGCGTGTAAAAACGTGAAAAAACGAACAAAAACTTGTAAAAACGGACGAAAACGTGAAAAAACGGACGAAAACGTAAGAAAACCAAATTTTAAGTTATTTTTTAACGATCGTTAGTATAAAGGACCAACGAAGTTATTTATTAACGGTCGTTAGCATAAATGACTAACGATGCGAGTTTTTTGGTAACCGCATACGTAAAGGACTAACGATAGAGGTTTATTGACGTAATGAGAAAAATAAAGAACGCTACATACAACGGTAAAAAGTGCAAGTTACTACATTTTGCGTAATTTGCCCTAAAAAATTCTTATAGTTATCTATAGTAAATCACTTGGTTTTAACTACCAGCAATTTGGCCAAACCTTAAGGACGATTTTTTCATCCATTTTTATGCGTTTTTGTCCGGTTTTATACGTTTTTGTTCGTTTTAATACGCTTTCGTCTGTTTTTATACGTTTTCATCCGCTTTTATTCGTTGTTCGCTTTTAACCGCTTTTGTACTATCTCAACATATTGAAATTTTATTAAAAAGAAAAAATTTGAAAATAATAAATTTGGAATTTTTTCAGAATTTTGAAAAAAATTCCAAAAAATTTGAAAAGAAAATTGGAAAAAAAATCCGAAAAAGTAAAAATTCCAATTTTTTTGTAAATACTTTTTTCAATTTCTTTTGAAAAGAAAATTGAAAAAGATTTCAAAATTTTGAAAAGAAAATTGGAAAAATCCAAAAAATTTGGAAAAAAATTCCAATTTTAATTGTGAATATCGCTTTTTTCAAAAGAATTTCAAAAAACAATTTAAAAAAATTCCAATTTCTTTTTTTTTGAAAAAAAGTATTTACTTAAAAAAATTTGGATTTTTTTTTCCAAATTTTTTTCGGATTTTTTTTTCCAATATTCTTTTTCAAAATTTTTTGGAATCTTTTTTCCAATTCTTTTTTTCAAAAAGAAATTGAAAAAAAAAGTATTTACGAAAAAATATTGGATTTTTTTTTTCTTTTTTCGGATTCTTTTTCCAATTTTCTTTTTCAAAATTTTTTGGAATTTTTTTTTCAAATTTGCGAAAGAATTCCAAATTTTTTTATTTTCAAATTTGTTTTCTTTTTGAAAAAAATTTCAATATGTTGAGATAGTACAAAAACGGTTAAAAACGAACAAAAACGCACAAAAATGGATAAAAACGCATTAAAATGGATGAAAACGTATAAAAACAGACGAAAGCGTATTAAAACGAACAAAAGCGTATAAACCAGACACACCCTACGACTTTAGAAAACACAACGCGTTAAGAATAAGGACGTGACAATTCAACCATCAATAAAAGATAACTAGGGAGTAATAGTATCTAGGTAGACACATCTTTAATCATCATACGAGCACACTTCAATAGACATAGACTACCCATTAGTTAGATAATTAGATAAGTAGAGTAATCGGTAGAAGTACCACCCCCAAATCCAAACCCCAAGATTTTACCCTTAGCTTTATAAAAAAAATATAAAAAATATAAAAAAATAATAATCCCCGAAGCTTACCCTAATACTAGCATTCCTATTCCCCCGAAGCTCAACCCCAACCTTAGCGTAGTAATTTCTCACTAGCATTCCTATTCCCCAGAGAACGATATCAATCCTCAAGCTTACCCTAATACTACACTACAACGATTAGGTTCACCGCCTAGGTGGTTGAAAAACTTGCTCAAGAAAATGAAGTTTTCCTTTGACGCGAACGCGTTGTACGCGTATCGTAATTGTTGGGAGAAGTCTTCATGAGACATTGTTGAGAATCTGTGTGTGAGTTGTGTGTATAAGTTGTGTGTGGTGGAGTTGTATATATAGGCAACTTTGAATTTGAGTATGAATAAATCCCGCTCCAATTTGAAATTAAATAATTTTGCTCGTATTTGAATTTTGAATTTTAAATTTGAATTTGGTTATCCCGCTCGAACTGTACCGTTTAAGAACCAATGGGGTGTTTTGATTTTTTTTTTTTTCTTTTATTTATTTATTTTTTTTTGGAATTCAAATATGAATTGTTAGAGGGGGCAAAAATGTAAAACTAATACTTCATTTAATAAATCAAATAACATTAAATCTTAAACATTACAATACGAAATATAAAAAAACTAAAAAAAGAATTACAACGAAAAAAAATGAAACATAGGAAAGTTAAAAACATATGAATTACAAATACTTATTCATCGTCTTCGGAATCTTGTTGTTGTTGTTGTCGTTGAAAATGTTTCTGCCAAATATGCTCCTTAAGGTCTAGTTAAAGTTGAGTATGCATTTCTCGGTCGCGTATTTCATTTTCCTTGCGACGATGGGTATCATATCTGTCGACCCACCTTTCTCGCCTCATACGTGGTGACGGATCCACCCACATTTCGCCATACTCACGTACTTGTTAAAATTATCAAGACAATCACGTGAATTATGCTCACCCATTTGAAAATATTCATCAAACGCATCAGGTGCGGTGTCGTACGCCAATTGGCGTATGGCAGATGTACACTTCATAAGAACACTTAAACTCATTCGACCCGTAGCATTGGGTGATTGGCTAATGAATTTAAAATGATCTGGAAGAAATTCGGAAGTTTAAGATTCAATACCTTCGACTATTTGTAGAAATAGTTCCCGGCTCGTACGAAATCTTCTTCAAAAATTCCGGTGTGTATACTTACAACCTTGAATGAAATAGTCGTTACGCAAACGTTCTTCGGCAAGCTCACGTTCACGATATATCGGGTTACGAGTCACGCGAGGTTGAGCCGCTTGTTCCCACTATTGTTGATATTCGACGCCGCCATCATAAAAATCAAAGTCGGGCCATCATCTACGCCCCGACCAAGGCCGAGGTAATTCGACTTTGATTCGGATCCATTGTGAATGAACAAGGTTTTTTGTTAGAGAGGAAGTATATAAACTTGATATTGAGTAGTGGAAGTGTAAAAAAAAGTTGTGTGTTTATTGGGTTTTTGTAGTGGTGGGAAAATGGTTTTGAATTTTTTTTAGTCAAGTTAGCCGTTTTTTAACGTTGAGGGGGGTAAAGTGATTTTTTTTAGAACACATCGGTCATATAGACGTTTGGGGGGTTGAAGTGATTTTTTTTTAATTCCTTTTGGTCCTTTCACGCATCGTTAAGAGGTTAACGTGCATCATTAACGCGACTTTAACGTCACCCTCGGTGTGGTTAACGCACCCTTAACGCGAAAACGTGAAGGTTTAACTCGGGTGTCACGTTAAGACACTGAATGCTCTAACGGTACTTTTCTTAATTATGGGGTGTTTGGTATCCTCTTTTTTATAGGAAGAAGATCTCTCAACTTGAGAGGATGAACTTGACTCAAGTTGGGCATTTATGAGCGATTGGATTTGATCTAATGACTCAAATAAAAACAACTTCTTTTGATTTGAGCCAGTAGATCAAATCCAATTGCTTATAAATGCCCAACTTGAGTCAAGTTGATCATCTCAATTTGAGAGATCCCTTTCCTATTTTATACTGCCATCGCTTGTCAAAAATTCATTTTTTTAGAGGGGGGGGGGGGTTTATATCAAATTAATTGTCCATAACAG
Organism: Chrysanthemum lavandulifolium; assembly: GCA_022545495.1. Taxonomy (NCBI): domain Eukaryota; kingdom Viridiplantae; phylum Streptophyta; class Magnoliopsida; order Asterales; family Asteraceae; genus Chrysanthemum; species Chrysanthemum lavandulifolium. The sequence goes on along the minus strand of CM040239.1, from coordinate 244,747,724 downwards.
ATTATTTATTGAGATTACTATATTACCGTTACTTGTAAATGTTACTATAAACTTTCAAGAAACCATTAGTTAAGGGTAAATTTTCATTTTATAAAATATATGAAAAATAAAATCACTAATTATATGTGTTTTTTGTCGATTAATATATATATTTTTTTAAATAACGATTTTATTTTTAACTAATTAATTAATTTTTATTTTTCTTTTTCTCTTTTTAATTTGTATTAGTAACTTTAGGTAATGGTAATATGATAAAAGTAGACATATTAGATGGCTAAACAAGTAGGGTGGATCGCTTGAAAACCTCTTGCCTCTCAACCGAGAGGTCGTGGGTTCGATCCTCACTCCCTACAAAAGGTCGGAGGTCCTTTCTACCTTTGTAGAACTCGAAGCGCCTCTCTACCTTAGGTGGGGGTAAAGGTCTCACATCTTAACCTCCCCATACACCGGAAACGGTATTGGGTACCCATAACCCGTGGAAGACGGCATTGGGCGTTACTTTACTTTTTTTTTATATTAGATGGCTAAGTTATTGGACCAAGTTTAATTGTGGGCTTGAGTCCATTAGGTTTACACTGTGTTATCGAGTTTAATTTTGGTTAAAAGAAAAGTAAATGAAAAGAAACTTAAATAAGCTTGTGTTCTTCAGCTTTTTTTCTTTTTTTTTCTTAATGAAAGAAAAGTAAATGAAAAGAAACTTTAATTTTGGCACATACCCCCTTTGACCCTCCTTTATCCCTGCCAATGATAAGGATAGATACGGAGGAAACTAATGCTAAACATGCAATAAGTGTTCTTAATTTTTTAACTTTATATTTTTTCAAATATGGATATAATTGGTAATGGATCAAAAAATTTCTTTTCTTTCTCTTAAGCTCAAAGCACAAATTTTTTTTTTTTTTTTTTTCAAATTTTCAATCTTTTCTTTCCTTTATCTTTCTTTTCTTTTTGTTTATTTTTTTTATTTTATTTTTTATTTTTTTTTGTTCAAATCTCAAAAACACAATGTTAGAGTTGTGGTTGCTTATCCAATAAGCTACATGTTTATTATAAATACACATGTAATACAAAACAAAAACACATTCAATAGTTATACTTTATTTGCTACTCTGTATCTTATAGATAAATCTAAAAGGAAATGTAGACAAATAATTTAGGATTCACAGAGTAATTATAAAATCGTTGGAGCGTGTGTGTATAGGAGATTTAGGGCTCGTTTGGTTTATAGGTAGGTTTAAGATTAGGTTCTGAATTTAGATTTGGATTTATATTTGAATTTAAAAGGTTCTTTGTTACGCGGGATTTAACTTCTTGGTAATGATTCTTTGAATTTGCAGTTTGTTTTGATAATTTTGGAATAAACTAAAAGATGTGAATCAAAAACTCATTTCAGGCTACTACGAGAGGTTTTGATGAAATACAAGCACTTATATAACACTAGGGATGAGCATGGTATCGGTCCCGTATCGATCCCGTACCGAATTAGTAGTACCTATTTTTCCCGAAATAAATTAGTGGTACCGGTGCCGCATGTAACGGATTCGGATACCTGCACGGCACCGGGAAATCGGGTTTTCCCGCTTTTTAGGAACTTCCCGATTTGATACCGTCTGCATCAATTAGTGGTCCCGATTTTTTCACCTTATTTTGTAGTCCCTGCACTGCACTATATTTCAAAAATCGGCACTGCTTCGGCACTGATACCGTAGGTTCCGGTTCGGTTCCGGAATTCGGTTCAAAATGCTCATCCCTATATGACACACTTGACTAATTCATTTATTCATAGCTACACATTCAACCTCCAATTCACAAATTCATTTATTTGTCTAGTCCCACTATTTCTTAATAATATTTTTAAATTGACTATTAATTTATAAATTAAATATCATGTTTTCTCCTCTCAGTTTTTTTTCAAACCATTCTTAAATCCAAATCTGATTCTAACCCCATTTACAAACCAAATGCACCCTAGAAGAGAGAAAGAAAAATAGAAAAATAAAAAATTTATTTAACTAATAAATAATCACCCCTTTTAATTTAATATACACCAATAAAAAAAAGAAAAAAAAAATATATCAGGACTATTTTAAACTTAAAACCCACCTTACCCCTCTCCTTTAAAAATATGTGGGCCCAACGAGATTGAGTCCCACTTTTTAATCCTAATAATGTTACCAAACACCGTTTTTGATCACTAAACCTAAATCATAAAGAGATGGGTGGATACCAAACGGGCCCTTAAGCTTGGAGATGTTGATACAAGAAAGAAAAGTTTAATATAGATCCAATATTCTTGAAAGATTCAATGAACCAACCTTAGTCATCCATTTTTATTTTATTTTTTATCAAAACAAAAAAGTAAACTTTCATCATTTTTTTAAAAAAATTAAATATCTTGCAAATCGTTAATTATTACGTGAAATTAATTATTACCATGACGACGAGAATTAAATCATCTATCTATAGATGAGCACTTCTATATACTTTCGTGTAGGATCGTAAATATTATTGTACAGATGATTCGGGTGGTCTTGGATGATGGAAATACACGTTAGCCATTAGAGAGAGAAAGGATAAGAGAAGGTGTTATTGGTAGAGACTTGTAGCACAAATTATGAAAGGTTAGATTAGGAAAGAAAGCACCACCCCTTCCATCCATGGAAGGGGTATTTATAATTACAACTTATACGTCCTCCTGTCGGACTGTGCATCAGGCATACAGTGGGTAAAGACCCGTCCTTCCTCCACGGTGATACACTAAATTATTCTACGCTACAAACTAACTAATAAACTACTAAATAACGTAAATAACTACAAGTCTACGAGCTAACATATGCTAGACTATAATTGGGGTGACCGACACTTTAACATGGAATTTCCAATTCCTAACAATCTCCCCCTAAGGGAGGTCACCCCATGAAATACATTTTGCATCCTAGCATTCAATCTTTGTCTTTAGTTCTAAGCTCGTAGACTTCAATTCTTCAAAATCTGCAATCTTTGTGCTTTAGTGGCGATTCTTCAAAGTCCGCATAGTTTTGTACTTTAAGTGGAGGTCTTTGAACGGATCCACATCTTGATGATCTTTGAGCTTTCTTGAGATCATCAGCCACAACAAATCTCTCTGGATCATCCATAGTTGTGTTGCCTTCATGTGATGTTGTGACTTTTGGACCGACATGCTCACACTTTGAATCATGACATCTTTCCATCGAGTAGCGGAAGCTTTTTGGTTCATGATATTTGCGCAGTAGCGTACATAGTATAAAAATATCGTAACCAGTTATGTGGATATGCACCATCATGGTTTCTTCAATAAAGTGCGGATCCCGCGAGCATGCGGCTTTGGATTGACTCCTTAATTCGATCACCGCAACCGTCCAAATGTACCGCAAACAATAGTTAGCATTAAAACACACGAAGTGTCTTTGATCACTTCGTTGAATTGAGGTACACGACCCACGGTTCCTCGCTGATCAAGACAAGCACCGCCGTGATCGTATAATTCAAGAATCTCCTCGACATGGTTTCGTGATCCGTTTCTAGCCGCTTCAAACCGGAACGCCTCAAAGAAGACAACACGAGTGAGTGAACCATCGAATTGAGATTCATTGATTGATGAAAAATGATTTGAAAAACAATCGCGTATTGCTTGAAGAAAGAGTTTTGCAATACGACGAAGGTTTTATGAGAAAGATCAATTTTCAATCAAACATACCTTTTGTATTTGAAAAAGAATACACATTCGATGTGCTAGAGAAAAGAAGATTTGCACATCGAACGGTTTTTCCAAAAGTATTTTTTCAATCAGATATACTTTTTGAGTTTGAAATATGAGTACACATTCGACGTGCTAGAGAAAAGAAGGTTTGCACATCGAACGGTTTTTCCAAAAGTATTCGTCAATTCCAATCCTCGACCAAGGTTGATTCAAGATTGAATCTCCTATTGTTTCTATCCGCTTGTCACAGTGCTTGATCTTTAGAAAAGATCTCACATGTCACCCACCAAGAGCTTGTTTGATGTTGGCTCTGTATGATTTCCATCTTCATCGTGAATATTTTTACATATCACCTCGGATGTTCGGGAATACCACAAGGATAATGCGTAGGACTCTTAATATATTCTTACTTTCTACACTGTGTGAAACAACAAGTCTTCATTATTTTAGTGTCCTAATGAGATATTGTGGACGATCTCTTGGCTCTAGACTCAATAGTGCACATTTGGTTCCTATGCCAGAGACTAGGGAGAGGGTCTCCTTCTTCAATATCAACAATCTCTAAGAGAAAATCGATAGATTATGTAGGTTCCCCGTGAGAATGAAACAAGCCCTTTAAGAGGATCTTGAGTAGCTTGGGAAGTTTGGTGCAAGCGTCACATGGGTCCATGACGTCTTGTCTTCAATACCGTGTTACCTTAGTAAACACCAAGAGTATATGTATTGAACCCGGTTTCGCCTCTAAGGTTGAATTATTGAGGGCTATTTCTTTTCACCCTTTCACATTCAATTCTTTTCATTCTTCATCCCTTTAGTGCTTACCGAGACTTCATTACTAGAACCTTATTGGGTTTATTCCAAGACTAGTTCGCCTCATCCGCACTCTTCCCATTTCTCATTTTCTCCTTTTTCATCATACCTAAGGACTCTACACTATCTAGTGGATTGTCCTCGGTAGATCCCTCCTGCTCGGCGGATCGTGGGAACAAATACCTAACCTAACCATCCTTATAACACCATGCATAAAGTAAATTGGTCGGTCTTTTGGTATTGTTCTTTCTTTCTTGAAACCAATAGAAAAATCATTTGGAAAATCAATCAAGGTACTTTTGATACGAGATCAAAGCATTTTGCACCTTAATAGTTTTGATCATTTAGAAAACCTCCCCCTCAACATGTGCATATGATATAGAAATTGTTTAGCACATGGAGACAAGAGGACTTTGAATTATTTTCTTTGATCACAATTTTCATAGAAAATGCCATTTGATTTTCTTTGGTAAATTCTCCCCCTCAATATGTGCATAGGATATTTAAAATCATTTTATCACATAGAGGAAAGAGTTCATTTGAAGTACATCCACGATCACAAAATCCATTAAGAGACCATTTAAAACTCAATCAAGGTACTTTATTTTAAAACATAAAAGCTTTTGTACCTCGATAGTTTATTTTCATTTGAAATGCCCCTCAATATGTGCTTCGAGATTCGAAGCGCTTAGCACATATAAGAGAGCAATTGCACATTTGAATAAAAATGATCACCTTTATCAAATTTCATTATTAAATCACAAATTCTCCCCGATCAAAAATATCAAACCCTTTGAGATTTTGGATCCCAAGTGATTTAATAAGGTTTAGAAAACATGGAAGAAAATGTGGCAATGTTTAAATACTCATCTTGTTTTTGAATAAATGCTCCTCCTCAATCATGTGCATCATAAATTGAAATCGTTTGGCACATGGAGGCGTGGAGTGCCTTTAAAGGACTAAAACAGATTTGAGATTTAAATCACGATCTCTCCCCGATCAAAATTTCAACCCAATTGAGATTTTGGATCCCAATTGATTTAAATCATTTGGAAAATTTTAGGGAAAGACGGCAAGATTTAATTTTGAAAATGATGATGAGGACCAATAACAGACATTAAAGATTGTTAGTGTCGTATGATAGTTTTAGAGATCTTTAAGTAAAATAAAACATTTTCACAATCAAACAAGAATGTAAAAAAAATTCATTTTGAAAGATCTTGATTCTTAAAGAAAAATCATACCATGACATAACATTAAATCTTTAGATCACCACTTATTTTGTACAATCCGGACTTTTATGAAGAAATATTGTTTGAAAATAATTTATTTTAAATCACTCTCCCCTCAATCGATGACCGTAGTCGATGATTGAGTGACTTACGCTTTGATAAAATGAAGTCCGTGATTTTCAAAATTTAGTCCAATTTATTTTCAAAACCAATATTTTCCATTTTTCAAAAACAATATTATTTGAAAATTGTTTAAAAACGGTATAAAATTTCCCGCACAAAGATACGCTGGGTGGTTGAGAAGCTTCGTTGTTGTCGTAGCGCTTGAAGAAAAACCGTCACGATGCAGTGAGACTTACGTTGCATTTTAATGCCAACTGAGGTCACATTAGCTCGCTTCTTCATTTGCTAATGAAGAAAACCATCTCCGATGCAAGTGAGACCTCTTATGTTGCATTTTTCCATGCCAACTCTCCATAGAAGTCCAATTAAGCTCCGCTTTCTTCATTTGTCAACCCAAGATATAGTTACCCTTTCCTTTCGCATCCAATCATCTTTAATTGTAGGATCCGGATCGGGAACATTCTTTTAAACCATGTTATCTCAGACACGTTAGTGAACACAGATAGACATATATGGTGGTCGACAACACCCAAACAAAGAATCGACTAATAAAAGTCAATTCAACATATCAATCGATCATAAAAGGTATGGGAATAATGTGTTCATCAATCTATAATCATCTAATCCTAACAATCACATCCTAGAAACCTAGTCCTTCAACATAGGCAATTATATTTTTCCAGATAAGCACGTAGGATGATAAAGAAAGTCCGTTAGATGATGTAAATTTGAAAACATTCTCCCCCTCATTCAATGACTTATTTTCTGAAAAGGTTAAAAGCGCTGAAGTCATTGATTGAGTTTTCAATTTTTACGAAAACTCTGAATCTGATTGATTTTAAAGCAACTTATTTACCACCATTTGGTTAAAACAAATATTTTTCTGAAGAATTTTGAAGGAAAAATATTTGAGTAGGAACAGCAGTCCTTCGACATACTTTCCTCATTTTGTTTTAGGATAAGTGCACGAAATATTTGAAAATTGGTTTAGCGCAACACTTTCCTCTTTGAAGACCGGGTTGCTATCTGAAATAATAGCAAACCATTGTTTTAAGCATGGGTTACAGTCTGAAGTAAATGTAAGCCATTTTTTGAAGCACGGGTTACAGTCTGAAATAACTGTAAGCCATATTTTGAGACATGTTTAGAAAAGAATATTTACACCTCCTCGCCGAACTTCATCTATGGTCCCGTGCCATTATTGAATGACATTTCTAAAACCGTAGATGTTATCGATACCGTAAGACATGTCTAGAGAAAACAATATTTTGGAGTTTTCAAATTTTCCGATTTTTATGGGTTTTGAAGGTTTTATATTTTTCTATTTTCTTTTTGTTGGTTTTATATTTTTGTATTTTGTTTTGATAAATATTTACGATAGAATAGATGATATAGTTTAAGAAGATGATGATACGAAAACCGAGATAAGGATATCGAGCAAGACGTCAGAAGATAGAATTCGCCATCTCTTAAACTTCCACCACCAAAGCTTCCGAGGCTCCGTAATAGAAGATAGAACATGAGCCTTTGAGAAAGAGAGACTTTGGCGCCTTCCCCAAACCGAAAATCCGTATGTTGAGTGATTCAAGCTCTATTTCAAGCTTGCTTTAGCCGGTGCACAAAGAAGCATACCATTATCATTGATCCCGCCGCTCCTTTTAAGAATAATCACCGTGATTCTTCGCTCGAGGTTATATCATCCAATAGAACAACAAAGAACGATAATCCCACATTTAACTAATCTTCTCAAATTCCATACCCAATCAAGTCTCAAGCAATCCATACCAAAAGTTGTCAAGAAACCACTTCCCCAAGTAGACGAATTGATGCAAATACCTCTTAGACTAGAGCTCACGAACCCAAATACTATATACCCAAAGACAAAGAAACTTATACCATCAAGTAGCGATTAAGTCCAATATCCAAAGAGTAACCCCGATGTATACTTTTCTCCCCAAGAAAGTGTATGAAGCTCAAGAACCGAAGTACCGAATGCTCAAAGAGAGAATAACCGATAACACCAAGTAGCATGTCAATCACCGATTATCTCTCGGATGACTATCTCTGCGGACGTCAACTCCGAATAAGTGATTATATCTCGAATCACTTATTAAGCTCTCAAGTGAGACAGTTGAGCGCCCCAATGTACACAATTCTCTCCCCGATGATTGCGATAACATTGAAATCATTACACACTTGTGTACCTCTTTCGCCTTCTAAACTAACTCTTCCATCTCTTCCCCACATAATTGGAATAAGAACACTAAACGCCATGAGTCAAACCTGAGTTTCTCTCGGTAATGACAATAGTCTTCCGGATATCTTCAATCACTTAGAAGAATTAAGCTCATCAAGATTACTCGCTTAGATACGTGTCTCCTTCCCCTCGCTAGTTTTGATACTTCGTAATCAAGAACACAATGTAAGCCCGTGATACTTGAAATCTTTTGAGAAGAACGACATAGAAGTCTTAGTGAGAATCAACTTGTCAAGAATTATGAGCAAGTCTAATTGGGGTTTAAATTCAACATTTCACTCTCCCCAATTAGTGCTCTCCCTAAATCGACAACTGCTTGATAAATGCCCGTATTAAGAAGAAGTCTATAGATAATCAAATGCAACTCGCTTTAGTCTTCTAACATGTAGCGTAGAATGTAGAATAGATCAGACTCGACCTTCTTCAAGATTGTCCAATTGGGGAATAGAAAGTCAACATCTTCAACTCACCAAATGCATTCCTGCTAACTTACAAATAGCAAATCCCCTTAAATCAAATCCTCCCAATCAAACAAGAACATAAAGATGTTCATCAAGGAAATCAACCCATAGAATGGAAGCACTTTGTCATTTAATCAGATCAACCCGTGAAGATGTCAACCAACGGTTTTAAAAGAAACATCATGTGAAGATGTCCCGATAAGAAGAAGCTCGGTTCTTACATGAGTTTGGAGCCGTTTGACCATTTATTATCTAATAACAATCAACCATGCATAATTATCATACTTCTTCTCCCCCTCAAGAATTGCATACGAAGATGCCATTCTTGATTGAATATGTAAATCATCCAAAATTATTCAATTCACACTTCTCCCTCGCAAAATTAGCACATGATGTCGCCATCGTCATTATAGTCGAGCAAGTGGAATGATAACGCTACACGCATCGTTCGGGGTCAAGGAAACTTCCTTTTCTTCGAGCAAGTTTTATAACACCCTAGGCAAGTGAACCTAATCGCCGTAGTGTAGTAATTAGGGTAAGCCACGGGTATTGATATCGTTCTCAGGGAATAGGAATGCTAGTAAGAAGTTACTACGCTAAGGTTAAGGTCGAGGAAGATTATTTTTGTATTTTTATATTTTATTGAATTGGAAAGGTACGAATCTCGGTATTGGATTGGGGGTTGGTATTGCTACCGATTACTTCTACTATTATCTAATCTAATTAACTAAGCTAAGGTGAGGATAATCTATGTCTATTGTTGTGTGCTCGATGATAGTTAAAGATGTGTTTACCTAGATGCTACTACTCCTAGTTATCTCCTATTGATGGTTGGATTGTCACGTTCTTATTCTTAACGCGTTGTGTTTTCTAAGATCGTAAGGTGTGCATTCCCTAACTCTTTGAAGTCACCTTTAAGTGTAGTAAACAAAATCCACTAGGTCATTCATAAACTAACTTTGAGGTTATCTTTGGGTTTAGTAAACGAAATCCATTAAGTCATTCATAAACTATCAAAGATTTATCAAGTATTAAACACAACGATAGCCTAGTCGCACTCCTAAGCCAATTACAATTAAGATAAGAGACAACCTAACAATAATTAACAACTAGGTTTCATACATCTAAGCAAACACACAAGTAATTTAGCCGACATGGTAAACATGCAAGCATACACACAATCAATCAAAGACATAATTGAATTAATGAAGTAAAGACTTATCTTGATGTAAGATAGGGTTTAAAACCCTAAAATACTGTACAAGACACCTTAGGTTCGGTTTTAGGTTTTCACCCAAAAGACTCTCCTAAAACCGAAAAATTCGGATTCTATATATAAGATTACATATGCGACGGCGCCACCTTATGTTTCGTGACGCCGCCGTGTCGCCGCTATTGGGGTTTCGCCTTGGCCACGTTAACCTTGCGACGGCGCCACCTTATGTCCGTGACACCGTCTCTTCGCCTTCGACGCCGTCGGATTGCATCTAGGCCCCCGAGTAGCGACGGCCTACTCTTTTACAACTAGACGCCGCCACTTGAAAATACGAATTTGGGTTCTCAACGTCACAAAATCTTGGGACGGCGTCCGCACTAGCACCGACGCCGTCCGCTTCTAATTTCAAAGAATCGTGAGTGTCTCGATTTTGACTTTGGCCATTTTCTTCATATATTCGCCTTTTCATTCAAATAAGTGCCATTCCAAAGATTTTGCCTTCAAGAGACCTAAAAGTGAAAAGGAACGATATTAAGCAATAACGGATACAAAAGTGATCAAATAAGGACTTAAACGACCCTCAAAATGGTAATTTTAAAACCTTATCAAATATCCCTACACTTGTTATTTGCTTGTCCTCAAGCAAATGTGCTTTTAGCCAATTAATTTATAAGTTGGGGTCATGAAGCATTAATTCAAAACGGTCCACAACACATATAAGCCCCAAGAAAGTCATAACAAGCACGGAATTACATACTAGCACCTCACATGGGGTGTTTGGATACTCACATCTCTCTCGGGTGTATATATGAAATATAACAAATAGGAAATGGAAGATAAACACTCATTAACCGGTCCTAGTACATAGATTACCATAGGCTTGAGAATAGATCAAACCTCCATCGCTTTGGCGAAGCACCTAGGAAAGACTATCAAAGAGGTCTTTTAAAGGGTTGTAATGTTAGGCTTACGGTAGGAAATAAAGGGTTTGGTGGGATAGGCTTTTAGTGGTGGCAAGTCAAAAATCTCTATGTTAAATGCATATGAAGAATGGCGTTGCTAAGCCAAGACTCGACACTCTAAACTCTAGATAACTGAAATAAACAAACATAAATTCAAAGATAGATGTAGGATGGTAGCCCGTATGATTTTTTTTTTCACACTCTATTTTTTTCTTTTCTCTTTTTCTATTTTTTTTTTCGATTTTTTTTTTCATACACTTTTACTCTACCATCCTCTATGATAACATCAAAATACTAGGGATTTATAGGCAAATCCCTACACTTGAGTTTTTATTACTCTAACACTAATTTGACCCGAATTGAAAAGATCAAAACACTTGGGGTACATTATTATGCAAACAAAGGGAATTTGAATTTTTAACGTTCCCTTCCCGTCATTTCATAAACTTTAACTGCTCCCATGAATCCCAATCGTCCCAAAATCAGATACAAAGGATATGACTCGACTTAGCAACTTATGCAAGAAACTAGATAATTGAACTAAGGGTTTAGGGTGATAATAAACATTTGCACTAAAAGTGAGTGCATAAGGGTAGGCTAAGGCGATTTGGGTGTATATTTGGGGTGGGTGTAAACAATGTTTTCATTGATATTCCGGAAAACCGAAACATCACGAGAACCGCGAAAAGGATAGGCTCGAGGGTTAACTAGGGGTATCGTGTACTAAAGATGAGTACAACGTAAAGGGTGTGGGGAATTACTCAACCGATATGGAAGAAGTAATTATATTATAGGTATCAAACAAGGGTTATCCTAATGCCTCTTATCATTTAGTTATTCCTAACTACACAAGTGTAGCCTCACTCATGATCTCGAATGCATCACAAAACAAGTTCTAGAATCTAATATACTACCGGTTCACACTCTAAGCATTAAAGATGAATGCTTTAATTCCTACTAATCTAAGGGCGATCCTCACATTTTGGTGAAATTTGGGTGGTAAAGGGTTTTTTGTGCTAGTCCTGCAACTTCCTATCCATGAGACGCTTTTGTTAAGACTAATGGCCCACTCCTATATGTCATGAAAAATTTTAAATTTGGTGCCAAAGTTACCCTAACCGACATTTTCTCATGGTTTATTACACAATCACATTTGGACAAAGCAAATAGTCAAGGATAAGCATAGTTTCAAAGTTCCCGCTTTATTTTCCTCCCTACACTTAAACCGAACATTGTCCCCAATGTTCCCGAAAGTATCAAAGTTATGATAAAAGAAGGTAATTAAAAACGAAAGAAACTAATACTCCCCGATTAGCTCGGTAGGATCCGTAAAGTGGTGGTTAAACTTTTCAAGAAGAATTATTGCGTGAAAAGCTTCTTCCAATCTTATGTAACTTCTTCTTGACAAACTAAACCTCGCACACTTGAAGAAAACAAACGAAACCTTCGCGTAAAATCGGCGGTAATAATATATATAAGACTCGATTTAAACTAGGATATAATGCTTGTGGAATGAATGTTTACGCAATTTCTACGAAAATTAAGACCGAAAATTCCAAAATTTATAAGTAGCTCAAAACGAGAAAAAGTAACTGATGTTTTTACTCCTTCCCGACGCCGTCGAGTTGCAATCTCGACGCCGTCAGTTATCCCGACAAAACCGGTCTGCGATTTTCGGAAAAAATTCGAAAATTTACATCTTTAGAATCGGAAAAATTTCGCAAAACATCCATTATGACTCGATACAAGCATTTGACTCGAACAAACAAACATAAATATCTTTTAGTTAATTGTTATTCTCATGTTTACGTTTCTTTTGAAAACGTGTGTAATCCTCCCTACACTTATCCCTTATGTAAAATACCTTTACATGCAATTAAGACAAGTTAAAAACAAAATAAAGCATTTTTACAAATTTAAACATGAGGATAAACAATTAATAAAAGATATATGGCACTAACAAGCAAACAATTAAGCATGGGTTGCCCCACGAAGCGCTTTTCTTTATTTAAGAGTCTTGTAGCTAGACTCATAGTCGTGTTCTACGCTTCCTCACGCATCCTCAATGAGAATTCTATCATGTTGACAAAATCTTCATCGACTCTATACCTAGGCCCTAGAGTTAAGCAATCCTTATAATAATGCCTCCTTCTTTCCCACATGAATTTATAACCTTTTTCAACATCTTCCTTGCTTTTGTCCTCAAAAGCTTTGATGTTGTCTCGATCATAAATGGACAAGTGGCCATACTCAGTTGTTTTCTAAGGCCTCCTATAGGTGATCTCATCGGTTCCTTCCTTGAATCCAACCGTTCCATCATGCTTGTTATGGCTCATTCTAGATGTTTCAACAAACGGTTTCCCTAGCACTACTTGGGATAAGCTATAGTCAATGACGCATCCTACATCTTCTAGGACCATAAAATCAACTAGGTAGGTGAAATTTCCTATAAAGACATGCATGTCCTTGACTCTTCCCACAAAGTTGCAAACTCCTCCCGGATACTTAGGGTCTCTCCTAATATTGAGTCGCTCATTCATAATATCATTGTAGGCGCAGATGATATTACATTGATGGGGATTCCAGATTCTATGTAAGCGTGGTCGACACTCCTATATCCGATCATACAAGGGATTTTTAAGTTCCGTGGATTTCCCTCCTAATCTTTGGGCATATCCTAATGATAGGTGATCGTGGATTATCGATTATGTATTGATGGTACGCAATCTCTTCCTTAGTGGGGTAAAGATTGAAGTTAGCACTATTTTCCACATCCACGTTGTTGTTTATCATGCCATTTTCGAATTACGCTAATCATAGAGCCAACTATAGCAGCGGTGACTACTTTCTCAACAAATTTCCCTAATTGTACCATCGAATATTTTCTCGCAAACTCAAGGTCGGTGTTTCTACTCACATAGCGGCTTCGACGGTTGTGTTGGTTATTGGGTTGGGTTTTGGTGACATTGAATTTTTTGTGTTGGGTTATCAAGTGGTGGTTGGTTATCACCTTCCATGATGAAAAGTGATGAGGTTACGAACAAAGGTTACGAAGAAGGGGGATAGACTAAGAGAAAGCTAAAATGAGAAAAATTTACTTGATAGGAAACAAGCAAAGAACCTAAACGAGGTGGACTACTAACTAGCTATTCTATTCCCGCACGCGCCAAAACTTGATAACGCTACACACCGTCGCTCGGGGTCAAGGAAACTTCCTTTTCTTGAGCAAGTTTTATAACACCTAGGCGATGAACCTAATCATTGTAGTGTAGTAATTAGGGTAAGCCACGGGTATTGATATCGTTCTCTAGGGGAATAGGAATGCTAGTAAGAAGTTACTACGCTAAGGTTAAGGTTGAGGAAGATTATTTTTTGTATTTTTATATTTTATTGAATTGGAAAGGTACAAATCTCGGGTATTGGATTGGGGGGGGGGGGTTGGTATTGCTACCGATTACTTCTACTATTATCTAATCTAATTAACTAAGCTAAGGTGAGGATAATCTATGTCTATTGTTGTGTGCTCGTATGATAGTTAAAGATGTGTTTACCTAGATGCTACTACTCCCTAGTTATCTCCTATTGATGGTTGGATTATCACGTTCTTATTCTTAACGCGTTGTGTTTTCTAAGATCGTAAGGTGTGCATTCCCTAACTCTTTGAAGTCACCTTTAAGTGTAGTAAACAAAATCCACTAGGTCATTCATAAACTAACTTTGAGGTTATCTTTGGGTTTAGTAAACGAAATCCATTAAGTAATTCATAAACTATCAAAGATTTATCAAGTATTAAACACAACGATAGCCTAGTCGCACTCCTAAGCCAATTACAATTAAGATAAGAGACAACCTAACAATAATTAACAACTAGGTTTCATACATCTAAGCAAACATACAAGTAATTTAGCGGACATGGTAAACATGCAAGCATACACAATCAATCAAAGACATAATTGAATTAATGAAGTAAAGACTTATCTTGATGTAAGATAGGGTTTAAAACCCTAAAATATCTGTACAAGACACCTTAGGTTCGGTTTAGGTTTTCACCCAAAAGACTCTCCTAAAACCGAAAAATTCGGATTATATATAAGATTACATATGCGACGGCGCCACCTTATGTTTCGTGACGCCGCCGTGTCACCGCTCATTAGGGTTTCGTCTTGGCCACGTTAACCTTGCGACGCGGCCACCTTATGTCCGTGACGCCGCCCTCTTCAACTTTCGGCGTCGTCTGGATTGCATCTAGGCCGTCTCGAGTAGCGACGGCCTACTCTTTTACAACTAGACGTCGCCACTTGAAAATACTGAATTTGGGTTCGAACCGTCACAAAAATCTTGGGACGGCGCCGCTTTTAGCACCCGACGCAAATGCCGCCTTCTAATTTCAAAGAATCGTGAGTGTCTCAATTTTGACTTTGGCCATTTTCTTCATATATTCGCCTTTTCGTCCAAATAAGTGCCATTCCAAAGATTTTGCCTTCAAGAGACCTAAAAGTGAAAAGGAACGATATTAAGCAATAACGGATACAAAAGTGATCAAATAAGGACTTAAACGACCCTCAAAATGGTACCTTTTAAAACCTTATCATGGAATAAGAAAACAATCATCGGTAGTTCGGTTCACTTGATGAATTAGCGCATGGAAAAAGTATGAAGCATGTTGATGAGAATGGTCATAATAGAGAAGATTTCTCTTCTTCAGAAGATAAAGCGCACTTACACGTACACTTTTCTTTTCTTTGGAGAACAAGGTTTGAACTGAAGTATTTGTTGTTCCCCGTTTACTATCGTTTAAAACAGTTCAAGTTTATAAAACAAGTTAAAAGTGAACTATGACTGAAATTAACATAAAGAAAACACACTAAGTAATTTTCAACATCATATTCTTATTAGAAATAAATCAACAAAGAACACGTTACCCAAGTACTCATGGAATAGTACTTGGGATTGAAATGACAAAGTTGGGTGATTCTCTCTAAGCTCAAGCTATGTCCGAGCACAACTCTTAGAGCTCACCGAGCTATCTCAGAACTAAGTTGATTTGGAGGAGTGAAAAGATGGCTCATGTATGTGTTTTACAATTCACAAGCTTAACCTTTTCACTCCATCTCTTATGCTATTTATACATGTATGATATTTGACTCTTTCCTAAGTGACAACCGACATCATACGTAAGACAAAATATTGATGTATTTTGTCTCTGTTCTAAAGACTATTCTCGGTAAGAGACAAGGTTACTTTCCTAAGTTCGGTGATGACACCGAGCCCGATCTTTTGCCATTCTGTGGAAAGTTGACTTTGGTTGATAAGGACTTCGTCTTATCTCGATTCAACCTTTCCCGCTTTGTCCCGCTCTTTCTTCGCCTTTACATCCTTCGCCTTCTACTTCAGTTTGTCTTGATGTAAGAAGTTGGAGAGGAATCCTAGGGATTCAGTGAGTTATTGTCATCACCACCGAATCCATCATCTTCTTCTTGACTCCGCCTTCACCCTTTAAGTTCCGCCCTTCGAGTGGAGAGACTTCTTCTTTGCCTCTTCGAGTAACATGAAGGCGACTCACCGAGACTATGCACTCGTGACTGTTTGTGTTAACGGATTAAATACTTGGGCTATTTTCATTCAAATCCTAGATTAAGGGGTTTGGGTATTTACTGAACCCAACAGTATTCAAACGTCATAAGAAGATTTCTCTTCTTCTTGAAGATAAAGCGCACTGAAACGTACACTTTTCTTTTCTTTAGAGTACGAGGCTTGAACTGTAGTGTTCAAACGTCATAATTTCTCTCTTTTCAATCTCTCTTGGCAAAACTTGTAATCATCCCCATTATCATTCAGTAGGCTCTTTGTTGTGACAGCTGATGGAGAAAACCCAATATGATGAAGTTGACCCTGAAGTAAGTTAACCCAAACTCGTGACTTAAACTTGCACATATATAACAAAGAGCGGTGCCGAGAATTCATCCTCCATTGAATCTCTAAGTACTCTATACTCTTCATCCAACCAACCATCAAGTATAAGACGTACATCACCTCTTGAAAATCCACAATTGAATGTGACACTGAGCACTACAACGTAACTCCTTAAAGTGATAGTTATTTTGTGGTGGTAAGAGCCCAATTCCACCAAGTGGTAAAAGACAAGGTAAAAGACACCCAACAATAACTAGATTTCCAATTCTTCGTTTTTGATAATAAGCTCGATGAGTGTCTAAATACTCATCATTTTGTACAATCTAAACTGCAAAATCATCCGAAAACACTCGTAAATGCATCAAAATGATGAAAATATTACAAATCGGTGTTTTATGTGTTTTAAATGCAAAATATCAAAATCGATGAAAAATGATCAAGTTTGCAAAATTGGCGCTTTAGTCCCCAAGTTTCAATAGTTGTCAAAAAACAGTCCTCAGTATATCAAAATCAAGAAAAATATCATTCAAGGTCCCTCAAATATTCTAAATTGTCAAAAATGGTCCTTGATTGATTCTTTGGTCAAATGGCAGAAAAGGTCCTTCAAGTTTGAAAAGTGTCAAAAATGGTCCTTGGATTTGTAAAAATGGATTTTTATGCAAAAGTGGTCCTTGTACTATTAAAGAATGGCAAAAATGGTCCTTATCATAACTTTGGAAAATGGGCAAGTTCAGTCCTTTATCTTTGGTCAAATTGCAAAATTGGTCCTTGTATACTTACTAAACCAAACCGGACCCTTATGTTATTAATACCAAGTCCAAATCCAATCCACTAAATCCCTAGGCCCAATCCCAAACAAGCCCAACCTCACCCCCGTTATATCAAACGGTCAAAGGAAGTCAAACCCCGCCCAAATACCACCAACACTGTTCACTTCCTTCTCCATAGCCTGAAATCCAAAACCAGAGCTGGTATTTCATATTTTTCAACACACCACTTGTATACTACCTTACCTTGTCCCCCTCCACTTCCACTAACACCCAAACTTCATTTATTGACTAAAACCTGCTCAAACCTGTTTATAGACTTTTGGCGCCAAAAAAAATCCAAATGGATGGATATGATGATTTGTGAAGATTCAATGGTCTAGATGAAGTGGGAAAGTTTCAGAGGTCAACAAGGAGTCTCTAAAGTCATTATAAAGAGAAGAAGAAGCAATGTGGATATCTATCTAGTATAATTTAGTTTACTTAATGTCGTTTTAGCTTAATTTTAAATTCCAGTGTATTTTCTAGCTTTTGAACTTTGTATTTCAAGTTTCCTGTGTACAATAAAGCTTTTGTGATAATCAATTTCAAGTTTAAGTCCTATTTCAGTTTATGCAAATTTTCCTTATTCAAAAATTTCATGAATGGTCGAATGTTGCTTTTAGTTGTTGATTTGGACTGAAATAGCTCATATAAGCTCCTAGATAGCTTCTAAAAGCTATTAGATATCATAAAAATCAGTTTAGTATCAAAAAGGAAAAATCACCAAAAATACCAAAAAATTAGTGATAAATTAAAATCACAAGAAATGGTGATCAAAGTGGAGCAAAGTGAATATTGGATTGCCTCAGGTTAGTGCTTGGGAAGCTAAAGGAAGTGATCTTGATCTTTGGTTCTCTGTCTTCACTTGGATTCTAAGTTGTAAGCTTTTTGTTCTAATTTGGCATTTCACCGTTTAAGTTAAGCATAAGTTTCAATCTTTGTGTCTTTGTGTTTCTTAGTTATATTTAAGCATAATTAAACATAAAAATCGGTTGTTTGCTCTTTTAAATTGGTAGTTGCTAAAATCATAGTTTAACAGCTTATAATAGCATTAGTGTCATTCTAGAGTTTTATGTTGTTATTTTTGTTGTTTTATACTTAATTAGCCTTCATATATGATATTATAAGGTCTGGAATCAAGTGCATGGTTTTAATCTTTAAAAATCTTTGAAAATCTTCAAAACAGTTAAGTTAAGGGGTGTTTGTTTTCACTGTGTTATCTGTAATAGAGGTTATCTGTGTGGTTGCTTGTAGTTTCTCTGTGTTACAATAGTTCATAATAACTCAAACATACAAGAAAACCAGTGGTCATTTGTTAAATAGTCAAAATTCCTTTTAATTTCACACCATTTCATCACTGTTAGGATTTGAAGTGTGAAACTCATCATATTAGCTTAAAACTTGGTAACTTAGCTTATTATAGTCTTATTATAACTTAAAACAACATAATCAGTTGATAGAATCAGTTTAAATTTCATTTTAGTCAACTTAGCTAGTTTTTATAAAAGTCAAATTTTTCCATTTGGTCGTTTTTGAATAAAATAGAATATTTTATATAGGGCTTAATATTAGTTTTCAATACTTGAGCTTTTGGGATAGAAAAATACAACTGCTCATCTTTACACTAGTATTTTTTATAATTTCTAATAAGCTTGTTTAGTAGCTTAAATCTTAGCTTATTTCAAGTACCTCTTCAAAATACTTGCCCTGTTCACAGTTTCATGGCCATTTTCACAAGCTTGTAAAAAGCTCTATAGTTAACCTCAGCTTGTGAAATTTGGTTTTCTGTGAAGCTAACCAAGCCATTTAAAGGTCCCAACCTAAAAATTCCACTTTTCAGCTTAATAGATAGGGCTGCACTTGACTTTTGTTTTTGGCCAACACTCAGTGTCAACTGTCTCAGCTTATGCTGAGCAGTGATTTGGTTCCATTTTTATAAGCTCACCACAAGCTCTCTGGTTACCCTTAGCTTGTGATCTTTGGCTTTTTGGAGAGCCATCCAACCCAGCTTGTTGACTCAGGGTTTATTTTGGACTTAGAAGCTTTTGCCCTTACCTTATTTTGTCCTACAAAAAGTCCACAAGTCTGTTTGGTTTGTAAGTTTAGTATTTGTGCTTATTAGCTTATTAGAGCTTATCAGTATGCTTATCTGTGTTTTCTAGCTTCATATAAGTAGCATTAGCTTGTTTCTAGCTCATTTCACTTTTGTTTTCAGCTTGCAAGCTTGTTTGAGCTTAAATAACCAAAACAAGCTCTTAAGTCCACTGTTAGCTCATAAGCTCACTCAAACGGCTTATTTTCAGTTTGTAAAATTTTTGTCTTTGTAAAAGTTTCTTATAATCAGTAGTTAAGTAGTTTTGAAAAAGAAAAACCAGAAAAACATCATTTTTAAAATAGTGGTAGCATTTATTTAATAGAATTAAGCTTTTGATTTTTCTTTTAGCTTATTATTAAGTGAATCTAGTTTTTATATTTTCTTAGTTTTCTGTCACCTTAAGTTATTTTTAGAAAAGTTTCATATTTTCTCTATCATTTAGTATTTATTATAATTTTAAATAGTTAAAAGTATTAAATAATTAGTAATAAATAATTAAAAAGCATAAAAATATCTTTTCGCTTTAAAATTAGTTTTATCATATTCTAGATTTTTCTAAGTTAAAATTTCATTTTCCAGGTTTATTTTATATTTTCTAGTAATTAAGTGTATTTTAAATAATAATTAATTAGTAATAAATAGATAAAAAGTGTAAAAAATATATTTTCACTTTTAAAATAAGTCTTATAATATTTTAGATTTTTCTGAATCATAATTTTATTTTTCTAGCCTTATTTCATATTTTCTTTTATTTTAGAGTATTATTAAATAGTTAAAAGTAGTTTTAATTAATAATAATTAAATAAATAGTTGTAAAAATAATTTTCTTTTCTAATAATTTTCTTTTATTTTTAGGATTCCAAAATGTCATTTTCATATTTTTAGGTCTTTATTTCTTAGATCTCACTTTTTATTTTGTACGCTTACGTAGTTTTAAACGCACGTGTTCACGTTGTTTTATCCGATTGTTGTGTTTTCCAATTTCGTATCCAATTCTATTCCAATCATTCAAGAGAGTAATCATCCATCCAAATCCTTATCGATCACTATCCTTAGTGATCATTCTATCATCTGATCAAGTTTTAAAACACCATTGAGTCTCCGTGGGACTTAACGACCCGGGAATTCATTATATTCTCCTGATCTTCACTGCATTTGGTTCCAGGCTATTTTAAGTTTGTTACGGTTGACCATTCACAAGTGGTCAGCTTGTGTGATTAAACTTGACGGTTTGGACCCAATCAAGCTCGAATAAGGATCTTGAAGAATCTTCATCCAACCATCCCCGATACCTTCAAATACTAAGTACACTTACCCATGATATTTCACTTCAACCTCAAATAAATAATAGTGAATTAACGCCGTTGTAACATCTTCTTGGTTAAAATCTCACATCTAGCCTCCTTTGACGTTTTAAGTGAACTTTGATAATGGTTTCATCCCGACCATGGTTAAAAGCACATAACCCAGTAAAACCATGTAATAACCAAACTGCCATGACGAATAATCAAACACACATCCAATTCATGAAGTACATCCTTTTATCCATCCTTTGAAGTAGAAACCATAGCACCAAAGATTTAAAAGCTCCGAAATACACATTCCTAACTCCGTGATGGTTCCATCATTACGGATTTTACAACTCTATGGTTTAAACCAGAAATAGTTTCTTTAGCGGATTTTATAAAACCAAGAATAAACCGTAAGATAGATCCGAAATGCACTTTACAATTACCGGGATGTTTCCATTGTCACGGATTTTACAAGTCTATGATTAAAACCGAAAAATAGATTCTTTCGCGGGATTTTACAAAATCAAGACAAAACCGTAAACAATGTCAGCTTAAATGTATTATGACAACTTTGGTTTCGGTGAATATCTGTTTTAGGGGAACATGCAGCGGTTCATCAGCGGTTCATTATCCAACATCAACATTATCATCAACCATCCAATAAACACTTTGGTAAACACATCATTCACGCATTCTGTCGGCTATTGTAGTGACAACATGGTGAAGTAAACCCGATATGCCAAACTTGATCATGAAGTGAAATTCCCCAGATTTGTTACTTAAACTTGCACTAATCCTTGTGAAGAAGAAACGGTGTACCCAATGTACAAAACCTCTTGACGTATCCTCAACTGCGTAAGACACCGAAGTGATAGTTACATTGTGGGTAAAGCGAGAAAGAATCACAAAAGTAACTAAATAGCCAAGTCTTTATCACACTCTATAAATGCCCAAACAAGTCATCTTCGCGGAAGGGTAGAAAGAAAGAAGACGAAATAAGTAAATGAGCCCGAAAAACCTCACTTCAAATCCAAATAAGAAATATCGTACAACAACCCTGTGGTCAAACGTGTACAAATATCAATTCAAGCCATGACAGACTATTTTTCATGAAGATGTGTGATCCATTGAATCTAACCGCATAACTCATCAAATCTCTTCATCAATTCTCATCGTCATCAAATCTCTTCGACAGAACTCATCGTCAAACCTCATATAATCCAAATCTCAGAATCTAATAATATCAAATCTCATATCTTTAACCAATTTTGAGAAGCCCAACCGCAATTTTGAATCCGATCCATTTAAGTTTTAGGAAAAACCCATGTCCAAATCTCATAACATTCATGTCATATAGTGTTGAGAGACACATCTATGCATCATTCAAATCCGATATCCAACATATCATGATTAATATTCAAGCCGATGCACCTCCAAAGCGACTACTAACAAACAAATATTAGGCCATGACTTGCTCTCAAATTCCAATAACGCACACATCCATTAAAACGTCCCTTGTCCAAAATATTCATGTATTTTAATACGTATAATACTTCTAATACATCATACGTATTGTATCATGTCCAGAATTGTTAGAATGTCCTAGTCCAACATATCATACGGAAAAAACACAATCACATAACACGTTTTACAAATTCAGATCTAAGTCCTATACTACAACAAACAAATCGGCCCATGATCCAAAAGTCCAATGCTGGATTGTGAAGCCAAAGCCCAAGTCCATCTTATCCAAATCCAACGACCAAATACTGATAAGTGTGATAACCGGTTATATAAATTTGACATACCCTAATTATTCTCACTTATCCTAACCCTAATGACACACAGAAAAAATACGCCTCCCTTATACACTTCACCACAAAACGCTCCTCTCACCAAAACTGCTCTTTCCCTCAGACACCAAAAATGGATCGGATCAAAAGAAATACTCATCTCATCTCCTATCATCGATCAAAAACTCAGTCACATCTTCCAAATCGAAGCATAATGACTACCCTAACATACCCTAACCTTGTCTTTAATTTTCTGCTCATCCGAAACATCAACAAGTAAAAGGCTTCAAGATCCGTAATTGGGTCTCGGGTAGGTTTTAATAGGTTGTTTTATGATATTTGTTTGAGAGGTTTAGAACGAAACAAGAAAATGATTGTAACATGGTTGTTATAAGTGTTTTCTTATTTATTTTTGAATATTTAACATGAGGTTTATCCTCAAACAAAGTCTGTGATGATTGTTTCGTGAGAACCCGAAATGGTTTTGGTATATCTTTGAATACTTACGAATACAAATCTGAGATAAGTTCTTGATAGAGTTTTTCGTTGATAGAGTGTAGTTGGGCTGTAGCAATTGGATTCGAATCTGGTTAATAGCCTTACGACGTATCGATTTCTTTACAAGTATTCCATGGACCAATGATGTAATGGTACTGAGGTCGTGATATTATTTTTGGTATTTGGTTTTTGATATAGTGGTCGTGGTCAGTCAATGTAGGATTCATCTTCATCTCTTTCTGTCAAGTCGCTAGGTCCAAGACAAGTCGCTACATCATTATGAGTCAAGTCGCTAACTATCAAAACACAACTCGCTACTTGTTAAATAACAAGTCGCTACCTTACTCAAATCGCTAAAGTAGATTGACAAGTTGCTATTGACCTTACAGCTTGCAGGTTACTATGAGTCAAAACTCAATAGTAATTTTATAAAACAAGTCGCTAGCCAAAAAGGACAACTCGTTTTAGTACACTGAATCTGGACACAAAAGAAGGACGAGTCGCTAGCTTGATAAATGACTTTTTCCGACCAAATTCCGACCATATTCATGACAAACCCAGAAAAAGCATAAAGAACTCTCCATATGACCCATTTTGACCACAGTAAAGACTACACCAGTTTCAAGGATATTGTGACAAAAAGTCTAAAAAGATATATTTGTTTGGACAAAAATTACTTGACACAACACAGATTTTATACATGAATAAAGAAGAGACATTTTGGACCAATAAAGAATACATCAACAGTTGTTTTAAAACTGATATAACTAAAAAAGTAGACATATAATTTTCAGACAACAAAGTTATATAAAATCAGTTAAAACAAGATTCGAACCACAAAAATCATCAAAACACAAAAACCTTGGCTCTGGTACCATTTGTAGGATCGCAAATATTATTGTATTGATGATTCGGGTGGTCTTGGATGATGGAAATACATGTTAGCCATTAGAGAGAGAAAGGATAAGAGAGGGTGTTCTTGGTAGAGACTTGTAGCACAAATTATGAAAGGTTAGATTATGAAAGAAAGCACCACCCCTTCCATCCATGGAAGGGGTATTTATAGTTACAACTTATACGTCCTCCTGTCGGACTGTGGATCAGGCATACAGTGGGTAAAGACCCGTCCTTCCTCCACGGTGATACACTAAACTATTCTACGCTACAAACTAACTAATAAACTACTAAATAACGTAAATAACTACAAGTCTACGAGCTAACATATGCTAGATCATAATTGGGGTGACCGACACTTTAACATGGAATTTCCAATTCCTAACATTTCGAGAAACTTCTTTTTCGATTATTTTTTGTTAGTGTTGAAATTTACGTCTAGAGAAATCACATGTAATTTGTTGTTTTAAAATCACGTGTGATTTGTAAAGAGATTTTTTTTTTTTTTTTTTTTTTTTTTTTTTTAATATAAATAAACACTTTATCTCCATCTTTACCAAAATAAACCATCTAAACTCGTTTTACCAAAATCTACACTTTAAGCGAGCAAACATGGGGCGAGCAAGCATTTGCTCTCCATGTTCTTTGTCTTGCAGCGAGGCGGAGAGCAATTGGAAGAGAGAGCAAAGTATTTGCTCTATGTTCTTTGTCTTATAGCGAGACGGAGAGCAATTAGAATGGAGAGCAAAGCATTTGCTCTCCATGTTCTTTGTCGTGTAGCGAGGTGGAGAGCAATTGGGAGAGAGAGCAAATTATTTGCTCTCCATGTTCTTTGTCTTGTAGCGAGAATATGTGGGTCAAATGAATTGGAGAGAAAATGATTTGCTCGCCCAAATGGTTTGCTCGGATAAAGTGTCGATTTTGGTAAACTCCTTTGAAAGTGTTTATTTTTGTTATCGAGTCTGAGAAGTGTCTGTCGTGGTAATTGATTTTTTGTAAAATCACACGTGTTCATAACATACAAATCACTTGTGATTTTTTCATGACGTAAAATTTAGCGCCAAAACAAAACTCCAAAAAAAATTTGTCAAAAATATATCAAAGTGCCCGTCTACTGAAAGATAAAAAAATTCTCTTCGCAATGGCGTATTTTTTGTTTCTTAACGATTTACCATTTACAAGATATTTTATTTTGAAAAAATGTGAATAATGATTTTTTATTTTTGATTAGAAAATGAATGATCAGGATTTTTTCACTGTATTTATAGAGATGTTAGTTCTATATTGATCTCAACTCTGATAAAAAAAAGGGATTTTTATTTAGGGAAAATAGTCTAAAAAGACATCCAATTTGTCACTTTTTCCTTTTGTAGGTATCAAACTTTTAATTTTCCTATTGTAGCATCCAACTTTCTTAATTTTCCTATTATATCATTTAGCTTTCTTAATCATCCTATTGTATGCATCCAACTTTCTTAATCTTTATATTCGTAGGCATCCAACATCCATATACTTCACTTTTTTGCGCTACAGGCCTACAATAGGAAAATTAAAAAAGTTGGATGTTACAATAGAAAAATTAAAAGTTTGATGCCTACAAAAAGAAAAAGTTGCAATTTGAATGTCTTTTTAGACCATTTTCCCTTTTATTTATCTAATAGACTTAAAATTAAGAGAAATATGCAATGAATCTATATCTATACTACTTATAATAGAGGAATGCACTTCTCTCATATTAATTATTTTAATTTCATATATAGAATTTTAAGCAAATACAACATTGAAAGCATTATTTACAAGTATCTAAAGCACATATAAAACTAAAAACACACTACTCATATATTACAATTAATATACTATTAAAAACACCCATTCATTCAAAAATACATGTGAAAAAACGTAATTTACAAGTAGTTGAAGCACAAAAAAACACTATTCAACACATACAATTAATACACAATTTAATTTACCCCTTCACCAAAATATACAAATATTTAACCACAATGTACAATCTAATTAAACTTGCAAAACATAAATCTGAATCTAGCAGCCCAAAAAAAATAACATTTGTTCGCCAAAATTTAGTCATTGGGTACCACACAAGCATCGCTGGTACCGCTAGTTTATATGTTATTCTAGATGATTTTATCATAAAAAACATATCCACTTAAAACCTGGGTGGTAGGTACACGCGTGATTAAGGGTGTCATTCGGGCTGACCCGACCCGAACCCGACCCGAGTCAATTTGGGTCTGGTCAATCGGGTTCAAAATTATATTCGGGTCAATCGGGTCAACCCGAATTGACCCGAGTTCTAAACAAGGTCGGCTTCGGGTATGTTTTTTTAGCCTTGACCCGACCCGAACCCGACTAACCCGGCTCAACAACACTTTTACAATGTAAAAAACTCGGGTTAACCCTAAACCCGAATTGACCCGACCCGATTGACTCGAACCCGAATTGACCCGACCAGAGTTGACCCGAGTTCTAAATAAGGTCGGGTTCGGGTATGTTTTTTTAAGGCTTGACCCGAGTTGACCCGACCCGAGTTGACCCAAACCCGCCCGGGTCAACCCGAATAACACCCCTACGCGTGATCACATCAATATAAGACAAATTACCTAGGGATCAATGTGACGTGTCTTCCCTCCAGTCTTCGTCCGTCCATGACGTCTATCCTATACCTTTCATCCAATGTCCTGACGGATCATGTCTGTTAATACAAATAAGCCGTAAAAACGTTTATTTATCTTTTACGATCTTCTAATGTTTTGTCGATAACAAACGTAAAATCATTTTAACGAAACAAATAAAATATATAAATGGTTTGAACTAATAGTTTCTAACACATATACCTTCTCACATAAAACACTAAAACACGTATAAGTGATTTTATGATTTAGTATTACATATGTACAACAACTAGTGTTTACATATTGAGGTAAAATATACACATAACTAGTATGTAGTATATTGGGTAATATAAATGGGTAGAAACTTAAGTATCATAACCCATTGACCAAATACATTGAATGTAGTTGGGTACAACCCAAAGTCCATGACCCATATCCATGGATCTTGACCCATAACCCATTGCATGACATCATGCTTATGTC
The DNA here is from genome assembly GCA_022545495.1 of Chrysanthemum lavandulifolium. NCBI lineage: Eukaryota > Viridiplantae > Streptophyta > Magnoliopsida > Asterales > Asteraceae > Chrysanthemum > Chrysanthemum lavandulifolium. The sequence goes on along the minus strand of CM040239.1, from coordinate 244,720,532 downwards.
ATATATGGATAATATCCATAACCCATGGTATTGACCCATACCCATTTGACTAGGTGCATTGCACTCATGAGATACATTGTATCTAGTAAAAGACCCATGGATCAACCCATAACCCATGACCCATAACCAAAATACCCATGGGAAAGAGGAGCGTCGGGGATCCCTAGCTTTACGCTAGACGGATCCCTTGTGGGAGGATCCGTGGGATCCGGGAACGATGAGGCATTTTCTCTATAAATAGTGAGTCATTTCTTCATTGTTACTCACCCCTTTCTCACATACTTTCTCATTGAGTTTAAAACTCTCTAACCCCAGATCCAAGTGATCTATGTTTGTAGTTTTATTTTTGTGTGGTCCTCTAGGTTCCTTTTAAAGGCGAGATCACCACCTTTGAAGTCAAGCAAGCTCAAGTCTATGAGTAGCCATGCTTCCTCATCATCAAGACTACTGAAGTCCTCTTGTTGATAGTTCTTTTCTTTCTTCTAAGAAGTGTAGTGTTGAAGACATTAGTGAAAGATGTCTCAAGTGTCAAGACGGAGACATTAGTGAAAGGTGTCGATCGTCCGTATTGTAGGCATTAGTGAAGGGTGCCTAGAAGTCAAGTCACAAGACATTAGTGAAGGGTGTCTTGAAGATCTAGTTAAAGGCATTAGTGAAAGGTGCCTAAGATGTACATTTGATATGGTGTGTTTCGATGTACAAGATAGATTAGTATTGGGTCAAAGGATATTGTTATCCTTCTTGACATTATAAAGAGTAGATCTCCTTTGGGGTTAGTTAATTGGTGTAGTGTTGGGTAGTAGTTCATCCATTGTAATGGAACTTGGTACTTAGCCTAGTACCAGATAAAGGGTAGGCGACGTTGTGGTAGGTGTGGTTCACCTTGGTGTAAAGAACCCGGTGGTTAGCCTAGTACCGGAAAAAGAATAGGCGACGTTGTGAAGGCTTCTCCGCCATAAGGAGTTGGTGTCGTGTAGTGATTACGAACTCTAGAGTAGGTGACTCGGGGAGTGGAGTAGGGCAAGGAAGGTGTCCTTGTAGCCGAACCACTATAAATACTCGTGTCGTGGTTATGTGCTTCTTACTCTTTATCTTTCATTAGACTTTTATATATAACATACACATTCAAATAGATTGACATAAGTCGATCCAAATATTTTAAAACATAGTTTTAATTGGTAAAACTATTCAACCCCGCTCTTTTACTCGATAGTAAAATTAAATGTCAATGACGTCTAATTTTCTAACTTAAAGTATTATTTATAAAAATTTAAAAGTAGTTGAACTTTAGAAATTTGCTAGCGACACTAAAGTGAGTCTCATTCAAAATAATGACTCTATTCTATAGAGGCATTTTATTTTGCATACTCAAAAATTCTTGCATAATAAGGGATAAATCCTCACCTTCCATCTAGTTTGATTTAATGGTGGTAATTAACTTAAGATTTAATATGTCTAAACCTAAGTCAATCTTTTTTCTTTTCTTTTTCTTTTCTTTTTATCTTTCTTATTTATTTTTTCATTATTTGTATTTCTTTTAATCACTATTTTTAATTCCACGTTTTTTTTTCGTTTTCGTCAGTTTTCACACGTTTTTGTCCGTTTTTTCCGCTTTTTATACGTTTGTTTGTTTTCATACGTTTTCGTCAATTTTCATACGTTTTCGTCCGTTTTCTTACGTTTTTGTTTGTTTTCACGTTTCCTCATTTTCTTACATTTTGTCCGTTTCACACGTTTTCTCGCTTTCTTACGTTTTCATACGCCGTCCGTTTCGTCGGCCTTGTTACGCTGCTCGCTTTCTTACGTTTTCGTCCGTTTTCTTACGCCGTCCGCTTTCACGTTTCATTCGCTTTCTTACATTTTCGTCATTTTAAACACGCTTTTTGTCTGCTTTCTTATGTTTTCATTCGCTTTCTTACGCTTTCGCTCGCTTTTCTTACATTTTCTTCTATTTTCTTACGCTTTTGTCCGCTTTTCACGTTTGGCCCATTTTCTTACGTTTCGTCCGCTTTCATACGTTTCCGTCCGTTTTCATACGTTTTCGTCCGTTTACTTACGTTTTTGTCCGTTTTTATACGTTTTCGTCCGTTTTCGCCCTTTTTCTTACATTTTCGTCCGTTTTATTACGTTTTTGTCCGTTTTCATACCTTTTCGTCTGTTATATTACGTTTTCGTCCGTTTTCGTCTGTTTTCTTACGTTTTCATAGGTTTATATACGCTTTCGTCCGTTTTTTACGTTTCCGTCCTTTTTTAGACGCTTTCGTCTTTTCAAATGTTTTCGTCCGTTTCATACGTTTCGCCCATTTTCATCCGCTTTTATACGTTTCGTCCGCTTTGCACGCTTTTTCCATTTTCTTACGCTTTTATACGTTATTCATTCGTTTTATACGCTTTTGTCCGCTTTCACACGCTTTTTGCGCTTTTTATACGTTTTCGCCTATTTTCATATGTTTTCATGCTTATTACTAAACTTTATTATATTACATGTCTAATATCAATTGTGATATTTTATTATGAAAAGTTAATGTCTAATATTACTTATGATATTTCATAAACAAACAAGTATGTTTTTAACCTTTAATATCACCCGAGATATTTCATTGCTCAGATATTTTTATATATTATCACCTATGTGTTTTCTAATATTTTATAATTTTCAATTACAAGATAGTTTTGTGTCTTTCATCGCAATTGACAAGCATATATTTTTTAAAGCAACCAATGTTATCTATCAGTTGTGACATTATACTCTTAATACTGTGATGATTCTGTTCATTTTTCTTATTTGTTTTTTTTAAACATTTAGGAAGATTTTTGTGTTTTAAGATAATATGAAATATTAGAAAATGTGTTTAACTGAGAACAAAGGATGTTATGAAACTTTTGTTAGACTTGTGGTGGATTTTTCTATTTAAACAATACATTGTGCATGTTTCGATAGGTTTTATAGCGGAATTTAAAAATATCTATGGTTGAATAATCAAACTAAAGAAGTTATGGTTGAAGAAAGTACACATCTTCATAAACAAATTGTGTAAGCTCAAACACCTATGATATCACACATGATATCACAGGTGATATCACAGGTGATATCACTGGTGATATCACAAGTGATATAAACTATGATATCACACATGCTATCACAGGTAATATCACACATGATATCACAGGTGATATCAACGGTGTTATCACACATGATATCACGTGTGATATCACAAGTGACGTGATATCACCTGCGATATCACAAGTGTTTGAGCTTCCTTAGTTTGTTTATAAAGACGTGTGCTATCTTCAACCATAACTTATTTAGTTTGCTAATTCAACCATAGATATTTTCAAATCCCGCTATAAAACCTATCAAAACAAGCACAATGTATTCATTAAATAGAAAAATTCACCACAAGTCTAACAAAAGTATCATAACATCTCTTGTTTTCAGTTGAACAACTTTTCTAATTTTTCATAATATCATATGTTAGGACCGATGAACATAAGATTTATGTGGTTTTGGAGGTCTTGGTTGGTGGAAGAAGATGAAGATCTCCATCCTTTTAGAGAGAGAAACTAGAGAGAGGGAGGAGAAAACACAAGGTATTATTAAGAAACACACACAATACAAATAACCTAATGATTCACCTCACCCCTCATGGAGAGTCATGAGGGGTATATATAGGCCCTATCTTTGCCACTTAAACGATACTAGTCCCTAAGGGCAAAGTATACTACGCGTTTAGTCCATTCACGTAAGTGACGTTATCTTTATAAAAGCGAGGCTAACAATCTCCTCCAAGATAGCGTCACACGTGAATGGTTACAATGAGACCTATAAATACAAAACAAAGTAAATTACAATAGTAATGAACAATGTTGACTTTCTTGAAGCGCAGAGTCTCGTAGTCTAGATATCGAGGCAAACTTGAAGTTTTCCTTCCGACGATCTCGGCATTAGATCTTCTTGTAGCTCGAACTTCAACGTAACGGTCTAGTTAGGTTATTACTCCCTCCTAACTAGTGAGCCTTTTTCTTTCTTTGCTCCCTCCTGAACCGACAACTCTCTTCCAACACGCAATGGAGAAAGTAGATTCTTGAAGCACAATGGTTGTCGCTCGGGAACATCATAACAACATAACTCACTTAGTATTGCATCCAAGTTGGTAAAAGACCGATGTACACCACACTACTTCTCCTTCTTCGCCTTAAGCAAAATCCTTCGTAATCCAATCACGGAAGATGAAATACCAACTTCTCCCTCCCGATGGTTGCGAGCTATCGGAATCATCATAATGTTGCGTATATGCCAGACACCTTCTTGATGCAATATTAAACATCATAGCTTGATCAAAATTTTCGTGAGAATATGTCGCAAAGATATACTCTCAATAATTTTCTAACCAACCTTTAAATCGAACCTCCTTTGAATTCACCGCTAATTGTAATGACCACATATGGAGATAACCCGCACGACTAACTTGAAAAGGAAGTAAGCATCCCAACTTGTGACTTGCGCTTGTTCTAAATTTTGAACAATCCACAACTTTGTGTGACACTGAGCACAACAACGTAACTCCTTAAAGTGATGGTTACACACTGTGAGCACTACAACGTAACTCCTTACCAGTTATAACCAGATTTTCAAATTTCATAATGTGCTCCAACAAGTTATCTTAAGACATGCATCCAACCAACCAACGTCTCAGAGATAAAGAAGTCCACCCGTGAAATGTCACTTCAATGTCGCATCAATAATACCGTACAAAAACTCCGTAGCCATTTTTTCATATTTCGCGCAAGCCGTGAATTATGTATCCCTCCGTGAAAATTTATACCATACCAAAATATACCACTCTTAACCAAACAATTATCAAAAGTGTTTATCCAATGTTTTTATATCCAAAAAACATTCAGATGTCATGTTGTGTTTTCAATGAGACGGCCCACTCATATTATTAATCCATCATCTAATGAATTAATATTGCCCAATTAAAATCACATGAGAGGCTCGGCCCATGAGTTATCAACCCGATCCAGACACACTTGATAGAGTCTTTATATCACCCAAAATGTACGGTTTAATTTACTCTAACCCTAAACCCCACACAAAGTAATGTGCGCCCCCATCATATCTCACCTTATCACATATCTGCTTTCACAAAAAAAACTGATCATGAACAAATCCTCTCACCGAATCTCTGCTCTTAAACACAGATCCATCTTATCACCAAACTCATATCATAATCCCATTCATCCATCATCCAATTAGAGATACTCAAACACAAAACACACTTACAACCTAACATAAGCAGATGGCGTTCCACCAAATAATGAATCGAGAGGGCCTGATGAAGTTTTCAAGATCATTATATGGTCTCAGGTAGGGTATAATTGTTGAAGAGAATTCGTTTTGATTTTTGTCTCCAATCGAAACAAAGAGATGATTGAAACCGAATGGTTTTGATCATTCTTTATTATTCGAACATTAAATTAGAAGCAAAGCTTCATATTAGATCATTGATGATGAGGTTCAACGAAAAATCTTGAAAAAGATAACACGTGAACAATTTCGAGATTTTTTGACATATATCTTTTTGTTCTTTGAGTCATTGGTGATAGAAAGTTGGTGTTGAGGAGAGATGATGTTAGAGTTGGTTTTGGTTGTTGGGTTTGATAGTTCTTGTTGAAATATGATGTTGGTATTGGTATTATGGTATATTGTTGTGGTCAAGTCAATTTTACGCCAGAACTTTCTTTTTCACTTCAAATCCTTACGCGTAAAACAGGTTTTGGTCCTTGCGCGTAGCCTTCACGCGTAACGCCATGCTTATGCGAAGCATACGCGTAAACATATGCGTAGGCCATAGGCGTAAACCAAGGCTTAGCGTGAACGCATACGCAGAACCCATTCCTTATGCGTAACTTCACACCACGCTGTGAACAACTCAGTAGATACTCCTTATGCGTAAGTTTAGGGTTTTGACCCTTTGACCACCTTTTTCGACGAGTTTTCCGACCGAAAATTCACCATCTTCATAAAATACCCGAAAAGCATAAACCGCTTCGCTTGACCGGTTGACCATGAAGATGACAGTTTGACCACTTTTGTTTCACGGATATATTGGTACAAAAAAGTATAAAAATAACTGTTTGGACAAGATATACCAAGATGATGCTAACATGAAAGATCTGGACTTTTTGACCAAGGATACACCAAACAATATGTTAAACTGTTTGCCCATATAATACGGAAAAAAAAAAATTTCCGACCCACAGAAAATAGCACAAAACAGTAACAAACATGTGTAAAACCAACATAAATCAACACAAGATAACCATGGCTCTATACCACTTGTTAGGACCGATGAACATAATATTTATGTGGTTTTGGAGGTCTTGGTTGGTGGAAGAAGATGAAGATCTCCATCCTTTTAGAGAGAGAAACTAGAGAGAGGGAGGAGAAAACACAAGGTATTATTAAGAAACACACACAATACAAATAACCTAATGATTCACCTCACCCCTAATGGAGAGTCATGAGGGGTATATATAGGCCCTATCTTTGCCACTTAAACGATACTAGTCCCTAAGGGCAAAGTATACTACGCGTCTAGTCCAATTCACGTAAGTGACGTTATCTTTATAAAAAGCGAGGCTAACATCATAAAACACAAAAATCTTCCTAAATATTTTCAAAAATACAACCATCACATTCTTAGTTGAGTATCACAACTGATAACAGTAACACATACGTGATGAAGAATGTAATACTTTTCATCTTCCTTACAGTGTTATATCACAAGAGATAAATAAGTGTCACTTACAAATATCAAAATGAAAACGGACAAAAACGTATAAAATCGAATAAAAAACATATGAAAACGCACACAAACATCTAAAAATGGACCTAAACGTATAAAAACAGACAAAAACGTATAAAAACGGATGAAAACGTATGAAAACGGACGAAAACATATAAAAACCGATGAAAACGAAAAAAATGTATTTAAAACATCTAAAAGGGATGAAAACGTAAAAAAACAGATGACAACGATGAAAACATCCAAAACGGAAGAAAACATATAAAACGGACTAAAATACATGAAAACGTAAAATACAAACAAAACGTCGAAAACGGACGAAAATACATGAAAATCAAAAACATACGAAAACGTATGAAAATGGATGAAAATGTAAGAAACGGACGAAAACATAAGAAAATGTATTTAAAACGATGAAAGCGTAAAACACGTTTGAAAACGTATGAAAATGGACGAAAACAAAAGAAACGGCCTAAAACGTATGAAACGAATGAAAACGTAAGAAATGCACAAAACGTATGAAAACAAATGAAAACGTAAGAAAGTATTTAAACGTATTTAAAATGGACGTAAGCAAGCTTAAAACGATGAAAACAGACGAAAACGTATAAAATGGACGAAAATGATTTAAAATGTCTAAAATGGACGAAAACGTAAAACAAACAAAATGTCTAAAAACAAGAAAACGATATAAACGTATGAAAACGTCGAAACGGATGTAAACGTTAAAACAGATGAAATGTAAGAAAACGTCTGAAATTAGACGAAAACGTAAAAAAATGATAAAAACATATGAACACGGATGAAAGCGTATGTAGGATCGATAATATTATTGTGTTGATGATTCGGGTGGTCTTGGATGATCAAAATATATGATAGCCATTTTAGAGAGAGAAAGTAGAGAGATGGTGTTCTTGGTAGAGAGTTGGTTCAATAAAATGTAAAGGTTAGATTGCTAAGCCACACCCTTCCATGGATGGAAGGGTATTTATACTACAAACAATACGCCCTCCCATCGGACCGTGGATCGTGCATACAATGGGTAAAGACTCGTCCTTCCTCCACGGTGTTACTCTAAACTATTCTACGCCATCGACTAACTAATTAACTATTAAATAACGTAAACAACGACAAATCTACGAGCTAACATATGCTAGACCATTATTGGGGTGACCGACACTTTAACATGGAATTTCCAATTCTAACAATCTCCCAAGTGGAGGTCACCCCATGAAATACATTTTGCTTCCTAGCATTCTATCTTTGACTTCGTTCTTGAGCTCAGAGACTTGAATTCTTCATTTTCGCAATCTTTGTGCAATAGTAGCGATTCTTTAAAGTCCGCATAATTTGTACTTTTAGTGGAGGCCTTTAACTGATCCACATCTTTGATGATCTTCGAGCTTTCTTTGAGATCATCAGCCACAGTAAATCTCTGGATCACCCTTTGTTGTGTTGCCATCATGTGATGTTGCGAATTTTGGACCGACATGCTCACACTTTCAGGATCATGACATCTTTTCATCAGAGTAGTGGAAGCTTTTACTGGTTCAAGATTTGCGCAGCCGATAAAGAGGGAACATAGTATAAAAATATCGTAACCGAGTTATGTAGATATGCATTAGTCATGATTTCTTCAATTAAGTGTGGATCTTTGTGAGCATGCGGCTTTGATTGACTCTCAATTCGATCACCGCAACCGTCAAATGTACCGCAAACAACAGTTAGCAATGAAACACACGAAAGTGTCTTTGATCACTTTCGTTGAATCGAGGTACACGCCCACTTGTTCCCGCTGATCAAGACAAGTATCGCCTTGTGATCGTAGGATTCCTAAGAATCTCCTTGACGGGGTTTCGCAATGTTCTAGCCATTCTCAAACCGTAACGCCTCAAAGAAGACAACACGAAGTGAGTGAACCAATAATTGAGATTCACCGATTGATGAAAGATTGATTTGAAAACAATCGTGTATTGCTTGAAGAAAGAGTTTTGCAATACGACGAAGGTTTTATGAGAAAGATCAATTTTCAATCAAAATACTTTTTGTATTAGAGAATGAGTACACATTCGATGTGCTAGTGAAAAGAAGAGATTCGCACATCGAACGGTTTTTCTAAAAGTATTTTTCAATCAGAGATACTTTTTGAATTTAAAATGAATACACATTCGACGTGCTAGAGAAAAGAAGGTTTGCACATCGAACGGTTTTTCCAAAAGTGTTCGTCAATTCCGTTCCTGGACCAAGGTTGATTCAAGAGTGAATCACCCCATCGTTTCTATCCAGTTGTCACAAGCTTGATCTTTTGCAAGATTTCACATGTCACCCACCAAGAGCTTGTTTGATGTTGGCTCTAGAAGGATTTCCATATTCATCGTGAATATTTTCATATCACTCGGATGTTCTGGCAATATTACAAGGATAATGCGTAGGACTCTAAATATATACTTACTTTCCACATTGTGTGAAACATCAAGTATTCATTATTTTTGTGTCCTAACGAGATATTGTGGATGATCTCTTGGCTCTAGACTCAATAGTGCACATTTGGTTCCTATGCCGGAGACTAGGGAGAGGGTCTCCTTCTTCAATATCAACAATCTCTAAGAGAAAGTTGATAGATAATGTCGGTTCCCCGTGAGAATGAAACAAGCCCTTTTAAGAGGAACTTTAGTAGCTTGGGAAGTTTAGTGCGGTGCGTCATTGGGTCCATGACGCCTTGTCTTCAATACCAGTGTTACCTTAGTAAACACCAAGAGTATATGTATTGAACCGGTTTCGCCCCTAAGGTTGAATTATTGGAGGGCTATTTCTTTTCACCTTTTTCTCATTCATTTCTTTTTCATTCTTCAACCCCTTCAGTGCTTACCGAGATTTCATAACTAGAACCTTGTTAGGTTTATTCCAGGACTAGCTCTGTCTCAGTCGGCACTCTTCCCATATCTCACTTTTCTCCTTTTTTTTTCATCATACCTAAGGACTCTACACTATCTAGTGGATTGACCCTGGGTAGATCCCTCTGGTTCTGGCGGATCGTGGGAACTAATACCTAACCTTACCATCCTTATAACTCCAATGCATAAAGTAAAAGGGTCGGTGTTTTGGTACAGTTCTTTCTTCCTTGAAACCAATTGAAAAATCATTTGGAAAAACAATCAAGGTACTTGTGATACAAGATCAAAACATTTTGTACCTTAATAGTTTTGATCATTTAGAAATGCTCCCCCTTAACATGTGCATATGATTTTGAAATTGTTTAGCACATGGAGGCAAGAGTTATTTGAAATAATTTCTTGATCACAATTTCTTTTAGAAAAAGCCATTTGATTTTCTTTGGTAAATTCTTCCCCTCAATATGTGCATAGGATATTTGAAATCATTTTATCACATAGAGGCAAGAGTTCTTTTGAAGTACTTTTCATGATCACAAAAGCCATTAAGAAACCATTTGCTCCCCCTCAATATGTGCATCAATATATGAAAGAGTTTAGCACATATTAGAGAGAGCCAGCACATTGAATCAAATGATCACCATTTTTCAAATTTCATATTAAATCACAAATTCTCCCCGATAAAAAATATCAAACCCTTTGAGATTTTGGATCCCAAGTGATTTAATGAGGTTTAGAAAACACGGGAGAAAATGCGCCTGGTTTAAATACTCATCTTGTTTTTGGATAAATCCTCCTCCTCAACATGTGCATTGTGTATTTGAAATCGTTTGGCACATGGAGGCAGGAGTGCCTTAAAAGGACTAAAATAGATTTGAGATTTAAATCACGATCTCTCCCCCGATCAAAAATTTCAAACCAATTGAGATTTGTGATCCCAATTGATTTAAATCATTTAGAAAAGTTTGGGGAAAGATGTGGCAAGATTTAATTTTGAAAAATGACAGATAAGGACCATTTTAAGACATTAAAGATTGTTAGTGTCAGGTATGATTGTTTTTAAGAGATCTTTAAGTAAAATAAAACAATTTCACAATCAAACAAGAACAGAAATGATTTCATTTTGCAAGATCTTTGAGTTTTAAAGAAAATCATACCATGACATAACATTAAATCTTTAGATCACCATATATTTTGTACAAACGGACTTGATAGATGAGAAATAAATACCCCTTCCATCCATGGAAGGGGTGTGGCTTGGCAATCTAACCTTTTACATTTTATTGAACCAACTCTCTACCAAGAACACCATCTCTCTACTTTCTCTCTCTAAAATGGCTATCATGTATTTTGATAATCCAAGACCACCCGAATCATCAACACAATAATATTACCGATCCTTCAAATGGTACCAGAGCCAAGGTTATTGTGCTTTTGATGATTTGTGTGGTATCTTTGCTTTGTTTTAACTGTTTTTTGTACTTTTTCATGCTCGGAAATATTTTTCTATCTTTGTGGGAAAACAGTTTTTAACAAGTTTTTAGTATCCTATTGGTCTTAAACAAAATGTCATATGGTCTGTGTTGTTTGTTTTGTGTCAATGTCCAAACAACATCTTTCTGTTTCTTTTAGTACCAAATCAGTGATATTTATGGTGGTCAAACTGGTCATATCTGCTTTGTCAAAATACTGTCAAATGGGTCAAAAGTCATATGTTGCAGTTTCTTTCATGTTTTTCTGGGTTTAGTATGAAGATGGTCGAAAACATAGTCGGAATAAAACGCCGGAAAAATGTCAAATTTCAAGTTAGCGACTTGTCACTATTTATCCAGATTCAGTGTTTCTATATAGCGACTTGTGTTTATCTTATGTAGCGATTTGACTTAGCAACTTGTTATTGAACAAGTTAGCGATTTGTTATGCTAGAAGCTTGACTCAAAACTTTGCTAGCGACTTGGAAAAACCTTTAACCTAGCGACTTGTTATTCAACAAGTCGTAACGACTTGCTTTGGAAAAAGTGGGTAGCGACTTGCTTTGGAAAAAGTGGCTAGCGACTTGGACAGAAAAGAGAAGAAGAAGATGAAATGAAGGAATGACCATGACCACAAGACCAACACCTATTACCAACATCTCGACCTCTGTCTTGCAATCATCATCGGTCCAATATTAACCTCATAATCAAATAAAAGTGTAACAACTGATTCGCTCAAAACTTTCAACTCGATAAGAACCTCAGTTTTATTCGTGTGACATAATGAATATATCTAGACTCTGAGGTCCTCTTTCACGAATATTACCATCATCGATCCATTAGTAAATCAAGATATACTAACATTGAAATCATCTTTCTAATTCACTCTGACTGAGAAAGAATCGATTTATACAACATCAAGATCTCAGATTTTTTTGTGTGCTTTTCATATTACATCCGAACATAAAAACATTACTCACACAATGTCATCATCATTGATCTATAATTAATATTCAAATATGATTGAAGAAAGTTCAAAACCATTTAGGGTTTCAAAACTTTATTCATTATTCGGTTACAAGTAAATTAAAACATCCAAGTCAATTAACACCTACCTTAAACCTTTTTCTCAATCTTGGTGTCATATCAAAACCGTTGCCATCCCTGTGGCTGTCACAAAACCTAAAGCCAACCCTGTGGCGAGGTCAAGACCTTGTGAAATCATCCGGCTCATAATCTTTGTTGTGTGAATGAGACGTGAAGATTATTGGGAGCGATTTGTTGAAGTAAATGATGGAGGCGACTGTTTTGTGTTAGGGTTTGTGTTAATCATTGAAGATATGTAATTAAGGTTAATATGAGAAATCTTGGTTTATGAACTTGATTTGGATGTTAAGATCTGGATAAGTTGGAGCGTTAATTTTTGTGGAGTAATGAGAAGCCGATTGTTTGAGGTGAGAAAGAAGGGGCGGACTAAACTTGAGTAAGTTTAGGGATTGTGTGTAGCTAGGGTTATACTGAGTGTGATATGTTTGACTTATATACTTCCGTATATTAGGGTTGAATTAAAGAATCAGAGTTATTTTATTTGGATGGGTCTCGTGGGTACCAACGTTTAGAAGTGTATGTGGGCTGAAAACTTGTTGTAATAAATCTGATGATGGGATTGGGTAAATCTTTGTTGGGTTTACTCATTTGAACCGAATATGAAGTGCTTATTGGATCAGACTTGGATTCTTGGACTTGGATGTATTATATCTATTGTGGACCTACGAATGGGATTTTGAACCTGTTACATCAAACGCATATACAATATATGTAGACAATTTTGCATTCGAGATGTTAAAATTGGATAATGGGTTTCATTGGTCTAATGATTTTTTTTGGTCTGATAATTCGTGGACCGGACTTGAGCATTTATTGAGAAAGTGTTATGGATCGTGTGCTATTAATTGAGTTAGATTTGGACTTGGGTTTTCTTTTGATGTCATGGGCTTTTTATTTCCTATATGCTTAATGGATATACGTTTTTGAGATGAATTAGGCTTGACTGATTTGATCGAGAGAAGATTTGATTCCGGATTGCTAATTTGTATTGAATAGGGTCAGGCTTAACTTGGATTTGTTGGACTGGTTGATAATGATATGAGATTTACTGAAGAGATTTGTCGATGAGATTTGAAAATGAGACTTGTTGGGCTATGAGAGATTAATTATGAGATTTGATGTTGATGAGAGTTGATGTTGTGATTCGTTGTGTTATGCAAGCTAATACTTTGGTTTATACATTTTCACGAAGAATATGATGTCACGGCTTGGTTTGATGGTTGAACAAAGTTGACTTAGGAGTTGTTTGGACGGTATTTCTTATTTGACTTTGAAGTGCGGTTATCCGGGCGCGTTTACTTATTTCGTCTTTTTTCTTTCTACCCTTCCGCGAAGATGACTTGTTTGGGCGCTTATAGAGGGTGATGAATACTTGACTATTTAGTTGCGTTTGTGATTCTTTCTCAACCCACAACGTAGCTATCACTTCGGTGTCTCACTCAATTGAGAATGTCAAGAGGTTTTGTACATTGGGTACACCGTTTCTTTTTCACGAGGATGAGTACAAGTTTAAGTAACAAATCTGGGGAATTCTACTTCATGATCAAGTTTGGTATATCGAGTTTACTTCTCCATGTGGTCACTACCATAGCCGACATAATGCGTGAATGATGTGTTTACCAAAGTGTGGATTGGTTGGTTGATGATGTTGTTGATGTTAGATAATAAACCGTTGATGAACCGCTGCATGTTCCCCTAAAACAGATATTCACCAAAACCAAAGTTGTCATAACACATTCAAGCTGACATTGTTTACGGTTTATTCTTGGTTTTGTAAAATCCCGCGAAAGAAACTATTTCTCGGTTTAAACCATAGAATTATAAAATCCCGTAATGATGGAACCATCTTGGAGAAAGGAAAGTGTATTTCGGGATCTCATTTGATGCTAGTGCTACGGTTTCTACTTCGAAGAAGGGATAAAAGGGTGTACTTCATGAATAGGGTGATTGTTTGGATATTCTTCATGGCAGTTTGGTTAATTCAAAGTTTTACGGGGTTATGCACATTAAACCATAGTCGGGATGAAACCATTATCAAAGTTCACGTTTAAAGTCAAAGGAAGCTAGATTTGAGCTTTTAAGAAGATGTGACAACAGGGGTTAATTCACTATTATTTATTTGAGGTTGAAGTGAAATATCACGGGCAAGTGTACTTAGTATCTAAAGGTATCGGGGATGGAAGGGGTATTTATACTTACAAACAATACGCCCTCCTATCGGACTGTGGATCAGGCATACAGTGGGTAAAGACCCGTCCTTCCTCCACGGTGTTACTCTAAACTATTCTACGCTACTGACTAACTAATTAACTATTAAATAATGTAAACAACGACAAATCTACGAGCTAACATATGCTAGACCATTATTGGGGTGACCGACACTTTAACATGGAATTTCCAATTCCTAACAACGATATAAAACAAACGAAACGTATGAATACGAGATGAAAACGATGAAAGCGGAAAAAAACTTGAATAAAAAAAACGTTAATTTAAAATGAAAAAAAATAGTTGAAAAAAAAAAAACCATGAATTCGAAATAAAAACGTGAATTTAAAAAAAAAATGAAAAAAATGTTAATAAATAAGAAAGACAAAGAAAAAGGAGAAAAAAAAACATGGACTTAGGTTTCCAAATTAATTTTTAGGTTTATCCCCACCATTAGATCAAACTAGATGGATGGTGGGGATTTGTCCCTTGATAAGCACCAAAGTAAGAGCATCTACTATGGTGGTTTATGAAAAGGTCTAAGAAAAGATGAAGAGGTCTATCCTTTTATTAACCATAGTGGAAGTTTGTTTCATGCTTATGTGGAATGAAAAGGTCTAATATCTTGAACCTCTTCTAAATTTAATGCTTTTGTGTTTAATGAGGTTTTATAAAGCTTTAAGTAGTTTATCCATAGTAAAGAAAGGTTTATAACAAGAAAAAGGTTTATGAATTTATGATTTCCGATGACTAGGCACTATTATAAACCTTTATAAAGGTTCATCATAGTAGATGCCCTAAGAGTAAGCATTTGAAAATTTCTCTGACTCTATATCTATAATACTTATAATAGAGGAATTAATCTCTCTCCTCATTGTCTTAAAATTAAGACTTACAAAATACAAAGCCTATTGTACAATACACAATGCACGATTAATGATCTTTTTCATCAATCTTAATTTTAAGACTTACAAGTCTTAAAGCTTAATGTACAAAATACAAAGCAGTATTAATGTGGTCAAGATATTTAATGTAGTCAATTATTTAACAGGTCAATAAATACAATTAATGCAGTTATTAAAATACCTCTTACACAAAAAATACAAATTATCAAGCATATTGTACAATCAACTTAAACACAATTCGTGTATTAAATGTCACTAATATAAATAATAAAGCACATTATACAATATTCAAGCCCGAACAGCAACGGGCCAATGGGCCCGAGTCTCGAACAGGCACAATCCAACGGGTCGAGCCCGAAAGGGCACGGGCCAAACGGGGTCGAGCTCGAACAAGAACGGGCCAAACGGGCTCGAGCCCGAATGGGCACGGACTAAATAAAAATTTTGATCTCCGTAACGGCCAAACGGGCTCGAGCCCAAACGGGCTCGAACCTGTCCAAACTGTAGTTCCTAAGTTCGATTTGCACATCTACACTTCTAGGTTGAAACAATCAGAGTTAGATGACATAGTCACCGAGTATGGCATTCCCACTGATCTACGTCCGGTACTACCTCCGGATGGTATGACCATGGATCAACTGCCGGAGGATAAGATAGGGATTTATCCTCAGCAGCTAGATACAGGGGGGTTCAGGATTCCTTTCTCCTCTTTCTTGTTGAATGTGATTAGACATTTTAGGGTTCACATTTCCCAACTAGTTCCGTTAGGTTTGAACCGGGTGACCCTCTTTGAGATAAGATGCTACAGTATGAGCATACAACCTAGGGTTTCACTCTTTCGGGAATTTTACCGGTTGTGTAAGCAAGGACACTGGTTTTCCTTTGAGAACCGGATGGGAAAAGGGTCGTATAAGTGCTTTAAGGAAATCCTCTTCAGCTTGAAACATTGGAAGGAGAAGTTCTTTTTGATTGATAGGAGGGTCATTCCTTATGCCATGGCGTGGAGGCATAAGGATTCAAAGATCACGGATAATTTCCCTACCGGCTTTTCTCAGGAGGACGCCGTCAAACTTAGCCAGAAGATTATTCCTGTAAGATATTGGTTTTCACTTACACATCAAACCATAACACAAAGTGGGCGATAAGTGGAATTCTAGAGAGAGAAAGTTAGAGGTTTAGGGAACTTAGTGAGAGAAAGTGAAAGATATTATTATGAGTTCCAACTCTACCTGCAAGGTGAGAGTATTTATAGTCTTACATAAAACGCCACACAACGGGTCAGATCGTGCATACAGATGGGTAAAGACCCGTCTGTCCTCCACGGTGTTACTTAACTAAATACTACTTAACTTAAAATAAGTACGACTACGAGCTTTTAATGATTACATATACTTGAGGTGACCGACTCTTTAATACCGGAATTTCTAATTCCTAACAATCTCCCCTAGTGGAGGTCACCTCAAACATATACTAAAATTACATTGAATACAAACATATATTACATTAACAATTGTTCTTGCATTCTTGATGTAGTACTTTGCTTCAAGCTCGTAGTCATTGATTCCACTCATTGCATGTTTGGTTAATCCAAGTGGAGGTCTTTACCGATCCACGGATAATAAATTTGAGCCACTTTTGAGATCATCACCACTTAAAATCTCGAGATATCCATTGTGGTGTTGGTATTATGTGATGTTGTGACATTCGACCGACATGCTCACATTCGGATCATGAAATCTTCTCATCGTAGTAACGGAAGCTTTCGCTGATTCATGATATTGGCGCAGTAGCGTAAGCATGGAGTGAAAATATCGAGTCATTGATGCACTTATCATGATTTCTTTTGAGATGAATGTGTTGTGTGAGCATGCGGCTATGGATTGACCGCCCATTCCGATCACCGAAACGTTGGGGTGTACCGCATAAGACAGATTAGCAATAAAGCGCGCGAAAGTGTCTATGATCACTTCGATGAATCGAGGTACACGCCCACGGTTCCTCGCTGATCGACAAGCATTGCTGTGATCGATATAATTCAAGAATTTCTTGACAGGGTTTCGCAATGCTCTAGCCGTTCTCAAACCGAACGCCTCAAAGAAGACAACACGAGTGAGTGAATCAAATAATTTTAAGTCCACCGATCGATGAAAAGTGATTTGAAAAACAATCGTGTATTGCTCAATAGAAATTGTTTTTGCAATACAACGAAGGTTTTAATGAAAACAATTATCAATCATAAAACACCTTTTGATTTGAAATATTCGAACACGGTCAATGTGCTAAAGAAAAGAGTTTTACGCACAAAGACCGGTTTTTCAAAGGTATCCGCCAATCCATAACTCGAACTGTGATTGATTCAAAAGATTGAATCGCCCCATTGTTTCGCTCAGCTTGTCACATGGTTGATCTAATTGATAGATCTCACATGCCACCTACCGTGAGCTTGTTTGATGTTGGCTCCAAGGCTTTCCATCTTCATTGTAAATATGTAAACACATCACTCGGATGTTCCGCAATACCACAAGGATAATGCGTAGGACTCAAGATATAATCTCTCTTTCGACATTGTGTGAAATGAAAGTCTTCATTGAACGTGTCCTAATGAGATTTATTGATGATCTCGTGGCTCTAGACTCAATATGTGCATATTTGGATCCCGTGTGGGAGACTAGGGAGAGGGTCTCCTTCTTCAATATCAACAATCTCTAAGAGAAAGTTGATAGATAATATTGGTTCCCGTGAGAATGAAACAAGCCTTTAAAGAGGAACTTGAGTGGTTTGAAAGTTGAAGTGCGAAGGCCACCGGGTTCATGACGCCTTGTCTTCAATACCGATGTTACCATCGGTAGTATATGAATTGAACCCGGTTTCGCCCTAAGGTTGAATAAATGGAGGGCTATTTGTTTTCACCCTTTTCTCATTCAATTCTTTTTAATTCTTCAACCCTTCAAGCTTACCGAGACTTCATAGCTAGAACTTTGTTGGGTTTGTTCCAAGACTAGCTCTATCTCACCACACTCTTCCCATATCTCATTTTTCTCCTTTTATCATCATACCTAAGAACTCTACACTAACTAGTGGATAGTTCCCGGAAGATCCCTCCGCTCAAGCGGATCATGGGAACACATACCTAACCTTATCATCCTTATATCACCGCATATAACGAAAGTAGGTCGCTCTATTTGGTATTGTTCATCCGCCATTGGAACCAATTGAAAACCATTTGAAAATCAATCCAGATACTTGTGATATATTATCAAAACACTTTGTACCGAATTGTTTTTGATATTTTTAGAACAAGTGCTCCCCTCAACATGTGCATCAAATGTTTGAAATCGCTTTGCACACGGAGGCAAGAGGAAGAATTAACTTTGATTACCATTTTCTAAAGATATCAACATCACTTCCCAAATCGAATCAAGTAGATAAAGCATTTTGGGGAAGGATGAGATTTTCATGATTTTGCTCCCCCTCAATATGTGCTTCTAGGTTTGAAAAAGGGTTTTGCACATACTAGAGGGAACCTGCACATTGAGATAAGTGATCACGTTTCAAATCATAGGTTTAAGATAGATGCTTCCCCTCAACATGTGCATGGATTTCTTGAAATTGTTTGTCACATGTGGGAAGGAATGCATGTACATCCTTATAAAACCATTTACCGAATTATCAGTTTAAATCCAATTTAAATCACACATTCTCCCCCGATCACAATTATCAAATCATTTGAGACTTGTGATCTCTTATTGATTTAAATTGATTTTGAAAGCTTTTAAGGGGAATTGTGACTTGATTATGAAAGCGTTTTAACTGATGAGGATCGGATTTAAAGACTTTAAACTCCATTGATAAAACATGCATGAATATCTTTTGAAAACAATTTAATGCCAAATAACTTTTTAATTTAATTGAAATCATTCTCCCCTCAATCAATGACATAGGTTGTTGATTGAGAGATTGATATTTTGACAAATAAGTCCGTATGATTATCAAAAATAGAGTCCGAGTTATTTTTCAAAACAATTTGTTTTCAAAGAGATAACATGTTAATAGAATCGAGCATGGAATTTGGTTGATAAAAGGCTTTTGATGAATGTTCAAACAAATTCTCAAATCTTGAAAACATGAAAAAGCATGGCTCTGTTCTTTCTTTGAAAAGCGGTTATTGCTGAAATGACAATAAACCATTTTTTTCTCTTTCTCCCAAATATATATATATATATATATATATATATATATATATATATATATATATATATATATATATATATATATATATATATATATATATATATATATATTTTTTAAGAATTCGAACAATATCTAAAGTCCCGTGTCATTCTTTGAATGACAAAGACAAAGACCATAGATATTTATCGAACAGAGAAAACATGACAAATTGACAATAATTTTTGAAGATTTTTCGAGATTTTAGATTTTTATGGATTTTTTTTTTTTTTTTTTTTTTTTTTTTTTTTTTAAGTTTTATATTTTCTATTTGATTTTGAGGGTTTTATAATTTTGTATTTTGTTTTTCGAATAGATATATACAAGAGATAGATGAGCATAGACCTTTACTCCTCGCCTTCCTCCGAAGACGTTTGAGTGTTACCGTTGAAGGCTTTTCAAGTCTAGTCGTGGAAGTATGAACTCAAAACGCTCTTGGAAGAGCTTTGGTGAAGATGTCTGCTAACCGATATTCGAGACCTCACAAAATAGAGTTCCACCACACCTTTTCCACTTGTTCCACGATGAAATGGTGTCGAATGTCGATGTGCTTTGCTCTTGAGTGTTGTACGTTGTTGCATGAGAGAGCAATAGCACTTTTATTATCACAATCAGAGGATTTTGTTGAATTCAAAACCATAGTCGATAATTGAGATATCATCCATAAGATTTGAGCACAACAAGATGACATGGCTATGTATTCACCTCTCAGAGGAAATAGAAGTACTCATTTGCTTCTTTGAAGACTAGCTCACAAGCTTATCACCCAAAATTGAGCACCTCGGATGTACTTCGACGAGTATCTTGACACCCCGCATGATCAACATGTGCATAGGTCGTTAGTAACATACCGGTGTCCTTTGGTACCAAAGACCCATATTGATGGTTCCTTGGAGATACCGAAGACCCGCTTAACCGCTTCAAGGTGCTTTTTAGTAGGCTTAGCTCGGTATCTACACACATGCAAACAACGAACAAGATGTCCGGTCTACTAGCGTTGAGGTACATCGGGGATCCAATCATACTAC
>CM040239.1:243873718-243975097 GCA_022545495.1 Chrysanthemum lavandulifolium | reverse complement strand
ATAATAAAAGTGAGCCAGGGAGGTTGGTTGGGTTCACTCTTAAAACTGCTTTGTTATAATTACGCTTTGGTCATAAGTTTCTACTGAATGAAGAAACATATGAGAGGAAGGAGGAAGGATACGACAATATAAGAAAACATTCGAATAAATATGAAAATTTTACTAAAACTAATACTTTATAAAAATAAAAACAGAATTTTAAAATACTGAAACTATTTATTAAGATTTAAAACCAAAAATGCTTTAAAAATACTAAACGAAATCTTAAAGTTCTATAAAAATTAATCTAACTTCTAAAACTGGTATTAAGTTTAAAAAATTATAGAACCAAACTGTTTATAAAAAAATATATTTTATAAAATAAAAGACCAAAACTGAAGAAAATAGAAAATATTTTTAAAAATACTAAAAAGCAAAACTAAACTTTGAAAAATTTATAAAATGAAGTTACGACTTTTTAAATAATAACAAAAATAAATACAATTTATTTTTTATGTATGTTTAGTTTTTAAATAAAACTCATACTTTTAAGACTTTTTTAACAAAATAAAAAGAGGGCAAAAAAGAGGAAATGTATAGCTTAAAATTTTATAATATAAAACCATAAAACTAAATATATTTATAAATAGCAAAATTACACGATATATATGCAATAAAATTTATACTTCTACTATTTATTTATCTTAATGAGAAATTTAGCTTTAAATATATGTATATATACGCGAATATCTAAGCCCAATATATGTGTACGTCCTCCTTCTTTAGTACCTGTGAAAACTAAACATAAAAGCACTTTCTGTATACTCTCTTGGTGCTCAGTTTCATAAAAATATCATATAGTTTGGTGGTTAAGTTTACTTGCTCTTCAAACAAACCCTAAGCACTTTTCTAATAAAGTCATGTGTCGCTTGTGTTTCCACCTTAAATTAAACAGATACTTAGATGGCCACGTTAATATTGTGTTTGGATGCCAACACCTCTACTAAAATGAGCTAGCTATAAGTGTGAAACTGTGAACTGTATCTTGCTCTCGAACATATAGCAATCCGCATTTTACTTCATCACTAAGATAACATAGTCAGCATTGGTCTCTTGTACTGCAAAATGTTTTAAATGTAATTTGGCTTCCTAAGGTAAATATATAAGTCAAAATAAGTAATGTCATTTATTTCAAAGTATGATATATCCTCATAAATACTATTAAAATATCTATGGGAGAGCTTATTTTACATAACAAATTTTTCTTACATACCAAGAGAATCCATCTCCACCAACCATCTAAAAAGAAATAAATTTATGAGATTAAAATCATTTTATTATTTCACCTATTTTTATAATTTAAATATTTTAAACCGTTAATCGTTAAGAAAATAATTACAGCATCGCGATCGAAGATTTAATTATCTTTCTATGATTTTGACACTTTGATATACTTTGAAAGAAAAAAAAATCATTTTTTCACGTTTTTCGCCTTTTTTTTTTCGTTTTTCGAAACTAGAATTTTCACGAAATATCATATATGATTTAACACTAATTTGAAGATCACACGCGATATTAATATAAATCACATATGATATGTAATATCATATGTGATACTAGTGTTAAATCATATATGATAAATCACATATAATATACATATCATATATGATTTAACACCATATCACATGCAGTATTCAAATTAGTGTTAAATCATATCCGATTTTTCATGCAAATTTCAAAGAACGTAAAATAACAAAAACTTTAAAAAAAGGTGAAAACACGAATTTTTTTTTTTGTCGAAAGATATCAAAGTCACCATCTATGAAAGATAATTAAACGCCGTCAGAATTGTATTTTTTTCGATTGACGATTAACGATCCGAAAGATATTTACATTCAAAAAGGATGAAAGTGGGTTTTAATTGTTGGGATTAATCTCATCAATTAGATCTAATAAAATGGATGGTGTAGATTGATCCCCAGATGAAAAAGCGTTTTCATTCTCAAACGATCTTAAATCAATATCTATTTCTAAACTTTAAATTTGAGAGTGTTACATACGACTTAGTAGTTCGACGAACCTTAATGAGAGAAACTTCGCTCGGTTGAGAGAGTTTAAATTAAGCTTGAGTTCTGCTTGAAAAGTTTAAATTAGTAGTTTAAACCAAGTAAAATTGAAATATGTGATAAGATCTGAATTCGCTTGAGTTGAGGGTCGAAAAGCTTGATACGCTTATAAGTTTAGATATAAAACCTTAAATATATCCACCTGAATTATACATGCATGGTGCAGATTAGCTATTATTATGTCGACATCTTATCTTTCTATGGTTTTGTTGCGGGTCGAATTGGATCTTCGTTTTGTTGTAGTTGTGTATGTCGAATTCAGGATCTTCAGACAGATGTTATGTTTTGGTGTACATACAAGCGCACGTACAATCTTGTTCATGCATATGTATACACAAGTACGTATATTTTGCCGTACAAAGAACATGTTCCTATTTAATATTTATACACTATATTATATTCCTTCAACATAATGTCATTTTCCAAATTGTCAATGGATCTTTCTTGAATACACTACACATATATTGCTTGTAGTCTTGTACTAGTAAAACCACCGTATTTATGGCACCACGTGACAAAGACCCATTGGCAAAATTTCGATAACGCAATGAAAGTAATCCTTATAAAAACGACCTCTTTTTTTCTTTTTCTTTTTTTTTTAACAAAATCCTAGTTCCACCAATCACTTATTGACAAACCCCACAACATGGGGACCTTTCATTTATATTCCCTTTTTAAAACATCCCAAACAACTTACTAGTTACTATTTCTCTAAGGCCAAAAAACAAACAAACAGAAAATGGACGACAAGTTGGAGTATCGCCGCACCGGTGCCGAAAATCGTCATGTAATCTTCGGAAAATACGAGATGGGAAGGTTGTTGGGTCAAGGAACGTTTGCGAAAGTGTACTATGCGAGGGACTTTGTTACTGGAGAGAGTGTCGCGGTTAAAGTTATTAATACAGATATGGTAAAACGTCACCTTATCTTATGTGCGTCAGTAACTATATACTATGTTATGTAATCTGTTGGTTCTAGCAAGAAGCTAGAACGATAGCTAGAACCAACACATTACATAGTATTTGCACAAGCTAGAACGATAGCTAGAACCAACAGATTACATAGTATTTGCACAATCTAGTTTAGGATTATTATAAATCCAATCAATCCAACTAGGACATCAATTGGGAAACTTTTACACTTTTTGAATTACTAGCTATTTTATAGAAGAGTTGATAGTTTTGTATGTGCTCGGTATTTCTTTTTAAGTATCTATAACTTTTTCGTAACATACTTTTTGACCATATATTAGTACACTAGTGCAATATTCTTTTGTATGTAATATGTAGATTTGGCCATGCAGGTACGAAAAGAAGGTTTGATGGAGCAAATCATCCGTGAAATCGCGGTCATGCGGCTCATTCGTCACCCGAATGTTGTTCAACTAAAGGAAGTATTGGCTACCAAAACAAAAATCTTTTTGGTGATTGAGTACGTTAAAGGGGGTGAATTATTTGCAAAAATTGTGAAAGGACGACTAAAAGAAGATGTAGCTAGAAAGTACTTCCAACAATTAATCAGTGCAGTTGATTATTGTCATAGTCGCGGTGTCTCACACCGTGACTTAAAGCCAGAAAATCTCTTACTTGATGAAAATGAAGATCTTAAAGTTTCCGATTTTGGATTATCTGCGTTACCCGAGCAGCTACGTAATGATGGGATGCTACATACGCAGTGTGGAACACCCGCTTACGTAGCGCCCGAAGTTCTAAGGAGAAAAGGGTACGATGGTGCTAAGGCGGATATTTGGTCTTGTGGGGTGATTTTGTATGTTCTTTTATCCGGATATCTTCCATTTAGAGAGGATAATGTTATGCATATGTATAAAAAGATTTTCAAAGCAGAGTATGTGTTTCCACCGTGGTTTTCACTCGATTCGCGACGATTGATTTCAAAACTACTCGTGGTTGATATGTCGCAAAGAATTACGGTTCCAGCGATCATGCGGAGTCCATGGTTCTTCAAAGGACTCAAAACGAGTGATGGAGCAAGAGAGGGACTAACAGGTATGACGGAACATGTTAACTTAACTTGGCAGTTGGCAGTATCTTAATCCTTTAACATGTGACATGTTTTTACCTTTTTTTTTGGTAAACAAGTAACCTTAGTTAGTCGATTTAGAATCTTTGTGACCAAAATCTTAAATTTTTTTGCAGGTTTTCCAGCTCCAATACTACTTAAAACTCCAACTTTGGTTGACAAACTGGGAAAGGATGATAACTTAGATGATACGGAAATGTCAATCACAAGGTCGAAATCATCACCAAAATTCTACAATGCATTTGAGTTCATATCCGCAATGTCATCTGGTTTCGACTTATCCAACATGTTTGAGAACAAACAAAAGTCAGGATCCTTATTTACGTCAAAATCTTGTGCATCAACCATCATGCATAAACTCGAGTCACTAGCTAAAAAGTTAAATTTCAATATTTCGTGTTCTAATGAAAATGTGTACAAGTTATGGATGCAAGGGATTTCTGAAGGCCGAAAAGGTAAATTATTGGTAAATGCCGAAGTGTTTGAGGTAGCACCGAGGTTGCCGTGGTCGAGTTTTCAAAGGCGGCGGAGACACGTTAGAGTACAAGAAATTTGAAGATGATATTAGGCCAGGATTACAAGACATCGTTTGGAGTTGGCAAGGTGAGAAATGAGAATAGTAACCTTTAATAAACATTTTGGAATGTTGTTTGTAGCATGCTACCTTATACCAGTAATTAATTAAGCCATAACCTTATGTACTAATATACTACTAATGTTGACCTAACGGATGCATATATAGTTCAGGTGTAAATTATTATAAGAAAACATTTTGGAATATGCATTATTGTTACTACACGAATATCGGCGCAACTTAAACGACGATGTATAACGATAAATAATTATACTTGCGGGTTTAATTTGTAGTATTTTTTCTTCTTTTTCTTCTTTTCTTTTTTTTAAGATAAAGGGTTTCTCTAGTAAATATATTACTCTAAAAAGGTGTTTAAGTTTATATGATGCGGGTGAATCCCGTATCCCAGTTCATTACATAAGTGATAAAGCTTACATAACAAAGCATTAGAATTCTTAAACAACGGAAATGAACTACTACACGCTAGAATACATTTGACCAAAGACCACACATAAACTAATGTCTAATATGTCTAGGAAGTCTAATATCATAAGCGCCACAAAATGCCAGTTGGTCTTCAGTTAAGCCTTCGCATTCATCCTCATCATATGGGTTGTCATCATAGTCTTCCTTCCAACTCTCATATAAACTCTTCCCACTTCCACCTCCTCCTTTTGAGGAATCAACAATCTTAAGATGATTGTTTCACGCTCTTTCACTTGGTGCCACTCTAGATGTAATTGTATTTTTAGCTGGGACAGTTGGTTGCAACACCCCTACTTGATTTCTTTGTAATTTCGTTCTAGCTTCTTACTAGTTGGTTTTTATAAAAAGAGCCGTTCTAAAAAAACAATAAAAAAAACAATAAAAAAAAACAATCTTAAGATGATTAGATGCTATAAAATTTGAAGTTTCATTATCATCCCCAATCACGTTAGTGTCACTTTCCTCTTCATCTATATCAACTTCCTTTGTTTTTGCTACATTCACATTATCTTTGGTACTACCACTGTTCACATCAGTTTTATCAATAATTGTACGAACAGTGTTACAAGAAGCAGCAACACCATCATTTTCAACCATATTAAGAGCCTCAAACGAGTTGAAAGTCGCTATTTTAGAACTAGTAGGATCTACAACATGAGAATTCTTATTCACACCACTAGAACTAGACATATTAGCCTTTATACCTACTATTTCAAAACCATTTGTACCAATAATATTACCAACCTTATAGTTTAACACCAGCCACGTCAGCGTCACATCAGCGCCACATCAGCTTTAACATTTCACCCTAACATCCCCAAAAAACACCCACATCAATAACATCCCAAGTTAAACTTTAACACTCCAATAATTTACAAAAACAACTCCTCATTTAGGGGCATAAATGAAAAAAAAAAAAAAAAAGGCAAATAACGAGCGTTAAAGGAATAACGTGTAGGGACTAACGGTGAAATAACGCGTAGGTCCAACAGATAACGCCAGCTAATCTGCGTTATTTGCCAATTAACGGCGTTATACCGTTACTGAAGGAAGTGCTCTTAGCATTATTCTTAAGTTTGGTTTGCTTTTGAATCAATAATATTTGTAGTCATTTTTTATTATTCATCTTCATGCAACACAAATTTATCACGATAAATAAAAGATGATAATATATTAATCTCAACATCAACATTTTCTTGATTAGTCATTTTCATCAACTTAACTATTAATTACCAAAAAATTAAAAAGAATATTATGGTGTTTATATAATAAAAATCTTACACATGAGAATTCTTATTCACACCACTGGAACCAGACATATTAGCCTTTATACCTACTATTTCAAAACCATTTGTATCAATAATATTACCAACCTTAGCATTATTCTTAAGTTTGGTTTGCTTTAAATCAATAATATTTGTACTTATTTTTTATTATTCATCTTCATGCAACACAAATTTATCACGATAAATAAAAGATGATAATATACTAATCTCAACATCAACATTTTCTTGATTAGTTATTTTCATCAACTTAACTATTAATTACCACAAGATGAAAAAGAATATTATGGTGTTTATAGTAGAGATTAGGATGTTTTTTGAAAGTATTAAACTTAAAAAGACTTCTATTTTATTTGTGTGTGTCTTTTTAAAAAAAAGAAAATCATAAAAAACCAAGCATATGTTTTAAATATTGAGGGACCATGTTGCCATTTATAATAGTTGATAAATCATAACAACAATTTACTCTCTTTTAAAAGTTGATTGTGTAAGTTGATTAAGTTTTCATTTATTAAGTGTGGCATTTAAAAGTTTATTAAAGATTATTTTGGGGTTTATGGGGTAATTTTGTCCAATTACTTTTTAAGCAATTTTAAGTTTCAAGATTTGAGCAGAAACTCTTTAGAAGTACTAAAGATAATGCGTACACTTTAGTGTTTAGATTAAAAGTAGTGGTGGGTGAGTCACTCACCGCCATCTCAGTTTTCTTTCTTCTCTCACTTCCACTCACTCTCCTTTGCCATATATCTGTTTTGGTCACCTTCCCCTCACCCTTCCTTAAAAAACTCACTTTATACAAATATATCCCACTAAATACCCCACACACACTCACAATACAAATAAAAAATAATTACTTAATAGTTTGGGTCTCACTTTGTCAGCCGAACACATTGGTGAGTAACTCACCATTTAATCTCATTTTGTCCGTGACTTGCGTTCGATGTTTTGAGTAGGGCGTGAGTGACTCACTCACCAAGTGGTTTGTTGAGCATCACTCTGTTTAGCCTTATATTCTAAAAGGAATTATATGTACTTGGATACTCATCACTGGGTGTAGTTTAATTGGTCGATTGACCTAAACCATTAGGCTATGCACAATGGAGCCGGTCGGGCTCGGTTGCAACCTTCGGTCGAGCTCGGTTGTCCCCCTGTGGGGTCTTCGGTCGCCGTCGGTTGGGGAGAGAAGGAAGCCAAACTCGGTTGAGCACACAACCGAGTATAAGCTCAACGTTTACCTTTTTTTTTCAAAACTTTACCACTTTTACAACATTATAAATACCAACCTCAAACACATTTTTAAACACACAATTCAACATGAAAATTCACATTCTCTTTACGCAAAGATCATTATGGCTTATCGTCTCCTCATTCCGATATCGATATCGAACGCTGTTCAAAATCAATGCGAGAACGATGATGAGGCTAGAAAAGACGCTATTATACGCGTCATCCAATTCTTTGAGGACAAAGGAATGAGAAGTCATAGATGAGAGATAGCTACAAGACTTGCAACGACATCAATGAATGAACGAAAAGGTGTTATCGAGAAATTCCTTCGGAGGAAGCCCAGAGATAACGAACTTATTGACAAGTTGTGGAAGTGTGTTCAACGGATAACGAACAACATCAACACCAAAGTCAATCGGAGCTATCGGGTGAACAAAGATGATGATCCGTGAGTCTCCGGTGAGGATCTCCGGTGAGCGAGGAAGCTTTGTCTCGCCTCAAGATTATATACCTCCAGCGTTTGATCCTGCGGACGAGGAGTTTCAGTTAGGATTTATGTATTATGTATTTCGTATCGTTTAGTTTTTAATATATTGTAATGTTTTTATTTATTTTAATGAATTTTAATTTTGTTTTAAAAATATTTGAATTAAGAAAAATCTCGGTCACCATCGTGACAATTAGGGTCGTCGTCGGTCGTCGGAGAGAATGCGATGTGGCAAGACCGATTAACCAGTAGTCGCCATTGTCATAGCCTATGGTTTCTCTAGGGACACGTTTATATGCCTCTATGTGTATGCATGTTTTCTCATAAATCTTACTTAATATTTTTTTTTAATGTAAGTCATGATTCATCTAAATTTTAATTATATGTGTATAAAAATTGCATATTATCTGATTTTCAAAATACAATTGGTTAAGAATGTATATTTTTATTTTGTAAATTCTATTTAGGCATAGTAAAGCTAGTCTTGATGCATATACGGAGTTGTTAAATAATATTTTTCTATAAACTTATGTATATCATTTATACTTATATAGTTATATTGCGTGTGCACGTGCGGGTTTTACAAAAAAAAAATTGTTATGCTATAATATTGATTAATATTTTGTATAGATTTTGGTTGAACTTTGTTTAACTAGCATGATGTTGAGGTTACTATCTATTCTTATAAATTTAACTCTTAATATCATGTTTTAGACATTAGGTGTGTTTAATAACACGTAATGGCCCTTAAAATGCTTTTTTGAATATCCTTATTTAAAATTTAAAGAGTCATTACATGCGTCGTTGCTATGTGCACAATATCATGTATATATTCTTATCTCACAGTATCATGTGAGGTCGTGCCTTCATTTTTTATATTTATAATCCTATTACCCCTGTATGCTCGGGGTAAACTTAAAAAAGAACAATAT
The DNA here is from genome assembly GCA_022545495.1 of Chrysanthemum lavandulifolium. Classification (NCBI taxonomy): domain Eukaryota; kingdom Viridiplantae; phylum Streptophyta; class Magnoliopsida; order Asterales; family Asteraceae; genus Chrysanthemum; species Chrysanthemum lavandulifolium. The sequence goes on along the minus strand of CM040239.1, from coordinate 243,965,963 downwards.
GAGTCGTTATTAACTGTAAATACTATAAATATACTTTTCCAAATATCGTTACTTGGCCCATCCCCATATAGAAGATTAACTTGAGCTTTTCGGATATGTACAATTTCATGTATTCATTTACCTGTTACACTAATTAGTGCTTTCGTTTTGATAGAATTCCATTCAATGTAATATGTAAAGATAATAGTATTTATAAATAACAACAACATATATGTTGGTTTCTTTAAATATAAATTCTATGAGGTATTTGTTTAAACTAGCAAGGTACCCACTCGTTGCGACGGCGGGTACGGCACAATTAATTTTTGTTGCGAACCATGTTTTTAAGTTTTGTTTATGACATAATAACTTTACGTACGAAGACAATTTAGATTTGAATAATTTTAATCAATATTAAACTAACTCGTATAAAAACTATATATTACTATAGTGATATTGCGGCAACATATATGTGGTAGCTGAAATATCGTGGAAGTATTAGGTCAAATTATTTGACAGTAGCTAATAGTCGTAAGGCATTTGGAAACAATGTCAATTCATTACATTTATACAATATAAAAATATGCATCACCTAATCACTAACTATGAATAATTTATTTTACAATTTTTACACCATACTGTTTTAGAAAGTCCAAGATGTATCATGTTAAGAAAAATTGGTTCTACGAATACACATATTTTAAACTTTATTTTTTAAACTTGGTATTATTTATAATCTTGTTTATTATACTTGTCCCACATAAATGTATGATATAAATAAAAGAGTGTTTATAAATGCAAATAAAACTCACTTGTAAAAAAGATCATGTGAAGTTAACTATAAGAAAAGATATTTAACCATATATATATGAGTAACATAACATATATTAAATCATAGACTTTCAACTTAGCACTTTTTGTCTTTTGTACTTAATAAATTAGTCCCAATTTTTATAGATTTTTTCTTTTTTTTTTTCTTTTTTTTAGTTTTGAGTAAAATAATATTTGTTGAACATTGGAACTCGTTGTGACATTTTGCAATTCTATTGCTCTATTTGTGTTTTTTTTTCATTAAATAATATACACGTTAAATAATAATAATAAATGAGATATCAAAATGTTGTAAATAAAACATCTATAGGAGGGAAGTGTCAACATGCTTTATAAGTAGTATAGATATAAATTCATAAAGCTATTATAAAAATAAAAACTGATAAGTATACTTAAGTCTAAATAATTTATTTAAAATTTAACAACAAAAATTTTAATAATTATCACTTTTTTTTGTTTATTTTAAAAAATCACACATGTTTATACATAGGGGCATGATATTCGGACTTTATTTATAAGGAGGGTTTCTAATCATTATATGCATCGAACGGTTGTACGGTGTGCATCGCAATGTTATACTGTCTGCATCGCGGGTTGTACGATTGACCCACAGGGATGGTCCTTATAACACATCTCACATACATATTTTTTGTTGATAAAAATTTAGAGATGTTTGATTAAATTGTTTCAATTTTGATTTTGTATTGGCTAATGGGATCTCCATTTATCACTTTTCAATTATTTTAATATTACTTTTACACTTTTTGAAAATCTATTATTATATTAAAGATAATATTGTTGAATACTTGTAAGCATAGTTGTTGGGATTCGATCACGATATTAGGATCTACGATTTTCACGATCTTTCGCAAGCAAAACGATCCGGATCCTACATGGGATCTTTGCAAACTTAAGATCTTATAGGATTCCGATCTTGACCATACGATCTTAAGATCTAATCCGATTCGATCTTACTTTTCTTAGATTAAAAACTAAAATACTACTACCTCCGTCACAAAATTATAGTCCCTTATTGACTTTTTCGGTCTTTCTTTTTCAACTTTGACCTTAAATATTTTTATTTGTGCTATACAATTGTCGATGAAAAATATGACAATGAAAATACATTAAAAACCCATCCATTCATATATTTTTCATCAAGTATTATATAATACAAACAAAAATATTTAAGATCAAGTTGTAAAAGAAAGACCAAAAAGGTCAATTCTTAAAAATATAGAAATCACACTCACCGCTATTTTTAACTTTTTTGGCAAGCGAACAATAAAAACAAAAAGTTCATTCTTAAAAAATAGCGAATCACACCGCTCATCGTCCTAAAAACTCCAAAAAAAACTCCGCAACAAACATCTATACTACATTATAAAGCATTTGGGAAATACTTAAAATGAAAGGCTTAAAAAATTAAGATTCAACACTTGTTTATAATGGCAAATTTTAATAAGTACATCTATAATAGCATTAGTTGCAACACTTTAAAGCAATTTTTGTAGACAAGTTTTTTTCTTAAATAATAAAAAAATACAATGTAATTTAATATAAGAAAAAAAACGTCTATAACATTAATTACCTAATTAATGTTATTTTTAAAACACCCCTAATATGAAAAATACTTGTTGTTATACATATTGTACAAACTACTAAAACAAACAAAGCTTCATACAATTGATATGTAAACAAGTTGATGTGGTACATATGGTTTTAAAAAAGAGAAAATTACCAAAATAGGCCTATTTTCCAAGGTTGGTCCATTTTCTAGACACTTTTCTCATCTCTTTCCCATTTAGTCCATGCTCAACTGCTCGACTCCATACATATTGTGACATGTGGCATTCTCAAGTACTTTTCTCATGGTCCAATAAGTGTCACATCAAATCTCAAAGCAATCTCCTATTTTGTTTTTTATTAAAGTCAACGCCAACCGATCTTTCGCCAACCGATCTTTCAACCGGGGCTTACTTTTACTTAGGAAATTGAAAAGGTACACCAAAAGATTTAGCAAATCCAAGTGATCTGATTTTATTTTTTTTTCTTTTACCACTTTAACGTTTCAATATCAACAAAAAAACACACACACAACACACCGTAACCCATTGGAATACGTGCATGGCTTAGATAAAATAATAATCACGAAACTTTGATCACACAACACCCGTTTTTGTGTTTTTATTATTTCCATACCCGATCCGTCGATTCACTGTGTGTGCGATTTGCACAGTAACACATACATTTGTTTTTGTGGAAGACGATCATATGATAATGGCTTCTACACAAGTAAGTAAAATGTGCGATTTGCACAGTAACACATTCATCTCTTTTAATGTATTTGAATTTAATCGATTTTTTTCGATTTGAACAGTAACTTTGATTATTAAAATATTTTTAGGGTTTTTAAATTTTTTTAAATTATTTGATGTTAATTGTGGTTATTGTTATTATTATTATTGTAGGTTTTATTGTTTATTTTGCATTGTTGTTGTTAGAAAAGCCATTTAGATAGTATACATGTTAGGGTTTGCTTATTCTAGGTTTGAGAAAACCAACTATGTTAAGGTTTGCTTTTTTCTGCACAATAACCCACATTTGTTTGCTATTTTTTTAGTGTATTTGAGGTTCATTCATTGTGTTTATGGTTTGCTTAACATATATGAAATGTCTTGCTTATCTGAAAATTTCGACACTAAGATTCTTTTGTTTTTTGTTTAGTTTGAATATGTACTTGTCGTAAAACACTTGCATATGTGAAATGTTTAACTTATTAAGCTATTCATCTGTTACAAATTAGGAGTGTTTCTATAGTTTAGACCATTTTCTTCGGTCTATATTAAAGTTTAAAGGACTTAGCCCTTAGGAATACCACATTATTTCGGTTGTAAAGGTTATGTTTGAAAATGTTTATATTTCTATTGGTCATCGATATATTTTATTGCTCATCGCTTTATAACATTTGCTAATATGGGTATGCATCTTTTGTTTGTTTTGTGTATAGGTGTATTACGCCAAGCTCAAGATTAGAACAAAGTTGCACTATATCGTAACGATAAGGCAAAGTTGAGTTTCAATCTCGATTGTCTTGAACTTTTAAAAGCACATTTTTTGAAATGGTTAAACATAAAAACATACGAGCATGATAACCATTTGCTTCATTATTTGCTTCAACATCAACGCTTTGTTGAAAACCCTAATATAAATACTCCCTTGTATTTTGATATCTGGGGACACACTTTAGAATTTGGTTGTCAAGATATGTGTCTAGTATTAGGTTTTCGCTTTGGTGATGTTTCTTTAGAGCAATTAAAGAAACGGCAATCTGGATTTGGTAATCGTATGCTAAGTTTTCTTAGAGAGCGCATCGATAAAATCGAGAATATAAAAGTCGAACAACTAGTTAGGGTTCTTAGTGATCAAGTTGAGTTTAATGAACTTTCAAATGATGATGTTGTTCGCCTTTGTCTCGGTTCTCGATGTTGAGAACGTTTTATCGGCAAACAGAAAGAAATTTAATCTCCATGAGATATTGGTTTTAGTAAATGACATTTATGCATGGAATGCATTTCCATGGGGCGAGTACATTTGGGTTGAGTTTCACAAGAAGATTTATAATGCTATCTCAAAGGTTAGAGATAGACATTTGACTGAAATGGCTACGAAGGGCGATTGTTACATTGCAACTTATACATTGTGTGGATTTGCGTTCGCTTTGAAGGTGCGTAAATATTGTTTAAATAGTAAGAATTTAATTCACTATTGTAGCATGAACCTTAGAGTAGTAATTTTTATGCTAATAGTAATAATAATTCCTTCAGATTTGGCTTTTGGAAACCTGCCGCAATTCAACAAATTGGTGGGTTAAAGAAGAGAATGTGATCCCTCGGGGTGTTGCTTGGGAGGATGCACACAGGTTTGAGAAGACCGATTATGATCTTCTTTTTCGTAATGCAGAAATGATTCGCCATGTGCCTAAGCGGGTTATACTCTCTTGTTTTAGAAAAATTGTTTATGATTTTAATGGTATTTGGGTTAGTGTATAACAATTTTTTATATGCGATGATCGAGATGAAAGAACTTTGGTGGACATCTAGTGTATACTTTTCAAGAAGTATATGCCGCAAGGTTATACAATCATACACCACCTAGTCTTCCCATTCATGATTCACCGGTCAATAGATCCGGTCGACCGGAGAAGTTCGACCACGTAGACGTTGTTCGGTCTCAAATGCGATACACCACCGTCATTAGGAAGGCGGATCAAGGCATGCCGATATGGGATTTCATGCCATCTACAAAGAACAATTGTGGCTCAAATGGCTAAAATGCAACAACAAATTAATCAATTACATAAATATGTCAAGAATTTGAGGCTGATGGGGATAGCCGATTCGGGTATGGATGGAGAATTGCCACCTAGTGCAACAGTTTTAGATCAGATGGCTAATATGCAACGGCAAATTGATGAACTTCATAAATATATCCATACGAATTTGAAGCTTGATGGGGTTAGTGAGAAGAATGGGGGTCAATCTGATACTGCACGCGTGTTTGCTGAAAAGGTTATATTTCTTGCAATCCTTTTAATATGTTTCTATAGTTTGTTTTGCTTCTACGCGGACTCATTTGATGTATTACTTATTCATACGTGTTTTATGTGGTATGATATAGTGGATTGTTACGTTTTTGGTTGTAGAATTTTACATTTTTTAAAGCTTTTTGTTGTTGTAAAAGTTAATAAATTACTATGCTACTTTAAAAACTTCTCCTAAACTACTATAGTTCATTTATGACACTAGTGTTTTGTATTTTATAACTTCACCTACACTACTAGTTCATTACTACACTACAAATATATTAGTCTATAAATAAGTCTTCTACACTTCTACACATTCATAGTCTTCTACACATTCATAGTCTTTAATTTCCACTATTTCTAAAAAATGTCCGACAACATTCCCTTTGAAATTCAAATGGAAATCATTTCTAAACTTCCCATACATGCTTTACTTGAGTTTAGAACTGTTTCAAAGACATGGAAGTCGCTCATCGACGACCCAAATTCCTTGTTGGTTTCGTGTTCGCACGTCTCGGCTTGTAGTTTTCTTATTCACTATCGCAAGGATTTGTTGAGTCACAATTTATATTTTTTGTTGATGATAATGTCAATTTGTTCCAGCAACGTCTCATTTTTCCAAGTATTCCTAAAGTAATCTGTGTTAATACAAATAAGCCGTAAAAACATTTATTTATATTTTACGATCTTCTAATGTTTTGTCGATAACAAACGTAAAATCATTTTAACGAAACAAATAAAATACGTAAACTGTTTGAGCCAATAGTTTTCTAACACAACTTACGCTTTCACATAAAACACTAAAACAAGTATAAGTGATTTTATGATTTAGTTTTACATATGTACAACAACTAGTGTTTACATATTTGGGTAAAATATACACATAACTAGTATGTAGTATATTGGGTAATATAAATGGGTAGAAACTTAAGTATCACAACCCATTGACCAAATACATTGAATGTAGTTGGGTACAACCCAAAGTCCATGACCCATGGAGCTTGACCCATAACCCATTGCATGACATCATGCTTATATCATATATGGATAATATCCATAACCCATGGTATTGACCCATACCCATGTGACTAGGTGCATTGCACTCAAAAGATACATTGTATCTAGTAAAAGACCCATGGATCAACCCATAACCAAAATACCCATGGGTAAAGAGGAGCGTCCCACGGATCCCTAGCTTTACGCTAGCCGGATCCCTTGTGGGAGGGATCCGTGGGATCCGGGGAACAGTACACATTTTCCTCTATAAATAGTGAGTCATTTCTTCATTGTTTCTCACCCCTTTCTCACATACTTTCCCTTTGAGTTAAAAACTCTCTAACCCCAGATCCAAGTGATCTATGTTTGTAGTTTGTTTTTTGTGTGATTCTCTAGGTTCCTCTTAAAGGCGAGATCACCACCTTTGAAGTCGAGAAAGCTCAAGTCCATGAGTTGCCATGCTTCCTCAACATCAAGACTACTGAAGTCCTCTTGTTGACGATTCTTTTCTTTCTTCTAAGAAGTGTAGTGTTGGAGACATTAGTGAAAGATGTCTCAAGTGTCAAGACGGAGACATTAGTGAAAGGTGTCAATCGTCCGTATTATAGGCATTAGTGAAAGGTTCCTAGAAGTCAAGTCACAAGACATTGGTGAAGAGTGACTTGAAGATCTAACTAAAGGCATCAGTGAAAGGTGCCTTAGATGTACATTCGATATGGTGTGTGTGGAAAACTAAGGGGGGGGGGGTTGAATAGTTTTGCCGATTTTAAGTTAATTTCAAAAACTTTAGATTCGATAATATGTGAGATCGTATGGATGTTGAGAAAGTATAGATCTAGTGATAAAGCAAGTAAATAAAGTAAAGCAAAGGGATAGAAATGACACAACCGATTTATAGTGGTTCGGCTACAAGGACACCTTCCTTGCCCTACTTCACTCCCCGAGTCACCTACTCGAGAGTTCAAGCACTATGTCAACAAACTCCTTCAACTTGGCGGAGAAGCCTTAACAACGTTGCTTACACCTTTTTCCGGTACAAAGCTAAATACCGAGTCCGTAACACGGTGGACCAAACCAACACGATTATTACACAACAAATATGTGAAATATCAAATAAAAGATCTTTGCTACAGAAATCTTGCGGAGGAACAAATCAATCAATGACCCCTTGCTTGGATGACTTGTAGAATGCTCATGATCTCGCCTTAAAGAAGGACCTATATGAGAATCACTAAAGAAAGAAAGAATGAAGTACTCTCTAGATCAAGTGATCTTTTGTTAGAAGAGAATGAGAGTATATGAGAGAATTAGTAAGAAGAGGGTGGTTTAGAATGAAGAAATGGCTCTCATTTATAGGCAATTTCGCCATCGTTCCCGGATCCCACGGATCCCTCCCACACGGATCCGTCTAGTGTAAACCTAGGGATCTGTGGGACGCCCTCTTGCCCATGGGTTTTTGGTTATGGGTCATGGGTTATGGGTTGGTCCATGGGTATTCCTTTAGATTCAATGTATCTAATGAATACATTGTATCTAGTCAAATGGGTATGGGTTAATGGGTTATGGATATGATCCATGGGTTGTGGTTTTTACCCATCCTAATAAACTATTACAACAAATGATTAATTACAACATTTTTGTATTTAAATGGCTATATGTAAATGCTTTACAAAAATAACATGTATCCTTATAATTGTACTTAAGATAACATTATATTTGTTATCAACAAAACACAAAGAGATCGCAAAATATTAATAAACGTTTTACGGTTTATTTGTATTAACAATCTTCCCTTTTATTGATGACAAAACATAATGTTATGATGAGTAAAACTTAAAATAGATGTATGTTTTGAAAGCCCTAAGTTTTACTTCTTCTCCCCTTTTGTCGAAACAAAAGTTAACCCTTCAAGAAATAAAAGTGTGGAAAAATTAGTCCACGCATCGCTTACTCCCCCTTGACGGTAGCTCCCCCTAGTTTGGGGCGTCAAGTGAAGAAAAGAAAAAAAAATCCTACAAAGAGAAAGGTTAGTAACATGCTTAAGGAATCGTGTGATTGACGAGAATCAAGATTGAGAGCCAAGATATGTAAACAAGGCCTTGTAATAAAACAACAAAGTGTAGTGGTATTTATGCCACCTACAAGCATGTAAAAATAAGAACAAGACTTGTTCTTGAAAATGACTCAAAAGAAAAAGTACTAAAAATAGAAAATAGTAATAATGATTCCTTCCATGCTTGCATAAGGTTATGGATGGAGGTTTGGATGAGTAATGGTATTGATGCGATCAAAGATGAGGTTGAGTATGAATCGAATTTCTTCTCTAACTTCTATTGCAATTTCCCTAGTGGATTGGCAATGTTCACAATGTAAGTGATGTGGGTAATTAGTACGGAAGTCTTCCGGGTTGTTTTGATTTGTGAGTTGCGGAAGTTGTGGTGGAAAAATAGGAAAATACGGATCAAAGTCCGGAATGATTGGAAGTGGTGGTGGAAAAGAAACTAGATGTTCTTGTAGTTTAATGGGAGCTAAAGGTGGTGATGTTTCAAGATCATTGAATATTGTGTTTGGAGAAGTTGGAGGTGTCAAAAAGGCTATTTCTTTTTGTTTTGGTTGTTGAGATCTTGTTGGAGTCGTAAGGAGTTCCAAAAGAATGACTTTAAGAGATGAAGATGGTGTACTTGTTGGTGATGAGGGAGGGGCTATAATGGAAGCTTCTTGTGGTGAGTTAGTTGATGGTGATGAGCCATTTGATGATGGTTTTGCTAAGCAACAAGGCCGAATGCTAATCCGTGCGGATATCCTAGAGTTTGATTGTGGTATTTTGGAAGGTGGAAGTACAAAGGTTTGGGTTTCATGAAGATGATTGTTTGTACTAGGTGATTCATCTAAGTTGTAAGAGCTTGTGAATGACATGGTGTTATTTGTTTGTGAAGATGAGATGAATATGCAAGCATTTTGGGAGTTCTATTTATAGAAAAACAATGCATTGTAATGAATGATTGACCCAAAATGTGGATTAAAATCTAATGATTAGATATGAATTTAAGGCATGTGATCATGAGAACACAAGCATTTAAGAACATACTCCAAGAGATAAAACAAATGTTGGATTTTTCATCCAAAGTGAGAAAAATAGAAGGTAAAAAACAGCTTATGTCTCACGGATCCCACGGATCCTTCCTCGAGGGATCCGTCCAAATGAAGGCGGGATCCGGTGGATCAGTGATCGAGCAGACAAAATTTTCCTTTTGGAAATATTTTTGCCTAGTGTGTGCCTATATGCAAACTATTTGGAGTTGCGGTTATCTCGACTCCTAAGAAGAAAAAGAAAACTAAACTAGAAGTGAAAAAGCATACTATCATGTGAGATAACCCGAAAACACATATTTAGTACTTTGAGTACGTAATTTAGTGTTACCAATGCTCCAAATTCATTGTGGCTTAAATGAATGTACCCGAAAACACATATTAGTTATGTGTCCCTTTTAGCATTCAAAAGACATGAGATTCAATGAAAACGGGTTTTTACGTTGTATTAATAATGAAAAAGCAATTTGTCCTAGACGTGAGAAATTGCTTTTGTGAAATTGATACGGGAAGAAGTATCATTTTAGAAAACATTTTGAAAAGGGATTTCAATGTTGTGAAATACAAATGTTTATCCTTTTGAAAGGAAGATGTATATGTGATTATGTGTTTGTAACTTGTACTTATTTTGAAAGAAAATAAGAAAATTATAAGTAAAAAAAACTTATCTTGGGTTTTCAAAATTCCCGTATTGTTTGTGAGTTGTGCGTGAAATAGAGATCCTAGACTCAGAAAGAAGAAGGCTAGTGTTTACATACCTTGTAGAGTCAAAGAGTAAATTACGACGTTTGTTCCATGAGACCAAGACCAAGAAGAAGTAAGTTGAATTGTTCCCGCTTCAACGGTTTGGTGAGGACATTGGCTATGTTGTCTTCGTACGCTACCTTCTCAATAGAGATGTTCCCCTTTTGAACATTGTCTCTTAAGAAGTGATGACGAATCTCTATATGCTTTTTGCGAGAATGTAATACCGGATTCTTGCTTAGGTCTATGGCACCCTTGTTGTCACATAGAATGGCTATGTCACTTAGATGAATGTCGTAGTCAACTAACGCTTGTTTCATCCATAGTGCTTGTTGGCATGCTTTGCTTGGCGGAGACGTATTCGGCTTCTGTTGTTGATATTGCTAATTCCGTTTGTTTCTTTGAAAACCAAGATGTTAAACAACATCCTATAAAAGTACATACCCCACTTGTACCTTTTCGGTCAACATAATCACCGCATGGTCGAATCGCATATACAATTATTTCTACTCCCGCGCCTTAGGATACCATAATCCTAATAGTGTTGTACCCTTAATATATCTAAATATTCTTTTACGGCTTCTAGGTGTGATGTTTTAGGGTCTTCTTGAAACCTAGCACATAAGCAAACGCTAAACATGATATCCGGCCTACTTGCCGTGAGGTAGATAAGACTACCTATCATGCCACGATATTTAGTGTTATCGACGGATTCGCCGTCTTCATCTTTTGTGAGTTTGGTGTCCTAATTGATTTCGACTCTTCTAGACCGAATTTCTTTAACATCTCCTTTATGTATTTAGATTGATTAAAGAAGATATCATCTTCTACTTGTTTGATTTGTAGACCAAGAAAGAATCTAAGTTCTCCCATCATACTCATCTCAAACTCGTCATGCATGATTTTAGAGAAATCATCACACATGTCTTGACAAGTGGATCCGAATATAATATCATCTACATATATTTGAACTATGATTATATGTGACTCTCTTTTCTTAGTAAAAAGTGTGTTGTCAACTAACCCCATGGTATAGTTGTGTTTAATTAAAAAAGACTTGAGTCTATCATACCAAGCTTTTGGAGCTTGTTTAAGACCGTAAAGGGCTTTCTTTAACTTATACACATGTTTAGGTTTTTCAAAATCGATGAAGCACGGAGGTTGAGCTACATATACTTCTTCATTAATAAAACCATTTAGAAAAGCACTTTTGACATCCATTTGATAAATCTTTAGATCATTAGCACAAGCATACGCAAGAAGTATTCTTATAGACTCTAATCTAGCCACGGGGGCATAGGTCTCATCAAAGTCTATTCCTTCTTGTTGGTTATACCCTTGGGCAACGAGTCTAGCCTTGTTTCTAGACACTACTCCGTTTGCATCTAATTTGTTGTTATAAACCCATTTGGTTCCTATTATGGTTTGATTACTAGGTGGAGGGACAAGTGTCCAAACATCATTAGAAACAAATTGATTTAATTCTTCTTGCATAGCCATTACCCAACTTTCATCTTTTATGGCTTCTTGTGTATTCTTAGGTTCTATGGTTGAAACAAAAAAAAATAAGCTACTTTGGTTTTGAACTTGAGACCTTAATGTTCTTTCGTTTAGCTTTCCTATGACCTTTGTTAGGAATTAGAAATTCCAGGTATTAAAGAGTCGGTCACCTCAAGTATATGTAATCGTTAGAAAGCTCGTAGTCGTAGTTCTTTTAAGTTAAGTAGTATTTAGTTAAGTAACACCGTGGAGGACTGACGGTCTTTACCCACCAGATTCCCGATCCACGACCCGATGTGTGGCGATTTATGTAAGACTATAAATACTCTCTACCTTCCAAGGTAGAGAGTTGGAGCTCATAATAATATCTTTCACTTTCTCACTAAGTTCCTAAACCTCTAACTTTCTCTCTAGAATTCCACTTATACGCCACCTTGTTGTTATGGTTTGATGTGTATGTGAAAACTAATATCCAACAATTGGTATCAAGAGCCATGGTTAGATCATATCTTGCACATCTTTGTATTTCTAGTGGTTTTAAGTGGTTTTGAGTTTGAAAAAGTTTAGTGGTTTTGCATCATTGGGTGATTTCTAGTGTTAAAGTTTGGATTTTGATAGTACTTTTATGTTTAGAATCATCACAAGTGTTTAGGTTTTGATTTGGTAAGCTTGAATCATCGTGGTTGGGTAGTTTTGGATTGAAAAGTGATGTTTATGTTGTTTTTCTTGCTAGCGACTTGACATAATGGATTTGTTTCTTCGTAGCGACTTGCTTTACAATTCAGTAGCGAGTTGCGCTGGGAGCTAGCGACTTAGGCCTAGCGACTTACAAGACAAGTAGTGGACTCTCCACTCACGGTAGCGACTTGGTGTTAGCGACTTGGTCAAGAGCGAGTTGCTATTTAGCGACTTGAATCTTTAGTGACTTGATTAGCAATTGTCGCCAAAATTTTGCTAGCGACTTAAGGCTTAGCGAGTTGCTATTTAGCGACTGGGACTTTAGCGACTTGGTGGTATAGCGAATTAGTTGTTAGCGACTTGGTTCAAGAATCGTGAGCGACTTGGTTGATTTTTCCCACAAAACTTCAAACGGCCATAACTTTTGAACCAGAATCTCCGTTTCAGCGTTCTACCCATAAAACGACCGTGAGAACGAGGAGAATGGCACGCCGAATGAACTAAAGGTCAATCTTCGAGGTCTAAATCATCTCGAACGAAGTTATTGAGGTTTTTAAGTTTTAGACCTAAATTTCTCGTGAAAACGGGCATAAACCAATCCGAATCACAACCAAACAACATCTCGCTTATCCCACAAACAATCATAAGACCTAACACACAATTGTCTATCATTGTGTCGATCCATTAGTCGCCTTAACACATTCCATTGGTCATTGCTTAACGGTTTAGTCTTGATTTTAGTAAAATCCGCGAAAGATTCTATTTCCGGTTTAAATCATAGACTTGTAAAATCCGTGCATTCTACCACATCATGTCTTACTCTCTCGACCCGTTGATTTTAGAAGTGCTTAAATTGTATGATGTCAGTGGATAATAATGATAATGGATGCTACATCGAACGATTAAAGATGTTTGAATTAAACAACGAGGATGTGAGATCTTCATGTTCGAGTACAATGAGAATGAATTGCACCGACATGTAATGCCATGCAAATGGAATGCAAGATTGAGCCCTATCAACTACTTCATCTCGCACCTCATACGCTTGTTATCCATAGTCGGGGATCGAACATGTAGTGCTCTTTCCGCCGTAACTTACCTACATTGACAAGAAGCTTCTTGTTGAACTTAGAGCATTTAAAGTCGCAACTTACCAATGAAGAAGTTCAAAACGATGGTTCCAAAGGCTCTTCAAGTAATCTACAAACAATTTCACCATTCATCGTTGGGGAATATTCAAGATTACGATCAATTGAATCATACAGATTCATCAAACATAGGATCAAACAATTTCTTTAAATCATCTTCGGATGGAGGTACATATGGAGTTTCTTGAGAAGAGTTTGGAACAAGGGATGAACCAATGGGACTGCTTTTGAAGTGTGGGTCCCGAATGGAGTGTCCAGGAGCCATTTGACCGGTCACCATCAAACGTAACGTGAATTGTTTCCATGATATTTCGGGTTCTTTTGTTATAGATTCGGTATCCCTTTTGTTTGAAGCATATCCTACAAATACTCCAATGTCGACTTTAGCCCTAAGTTTGCCTAAGTCTTGACCTCATTAGTTGGATAACACAATTCACCAAACACACGAAGGAAAGAGAGATTAGGTTTTCGTGTGGACAAGTTCATATGGAGTTTTTCCATGAGTAGTGTGAATCGAGAACGATTTTGTGTGTAGCATGCGGTGGCAATAGCTTCACCCGAGAAACATTGGAACCTTTGAGTAAATCAAGATTATTCTAGCGGCTTTACAAGAGTTCGATTTAGCCTTTCAACTACACCGCTCGTTGAGGAGTTCGAGAACACTTCTTTGATGGTCGATTCCAATGCTTTCATAGAAGTCACTAAGTTGTTTGTTAACAAACTCGGTTCATTGTCTGCTCGGATAATTCGACGGTTTTGTTAAGTCGAACTGCAATTGTTTGATGAGTTTGATGATGATATCGAGTTTCATCCTTTGTCCTTAAGAACTTGACCCGTGAATCTAGAGTAATCATCAACCACAACCAACACATATTTCTTACCAAAGATGTTTTGCACTCATTGGTCCACACAAATCCATATGGAGGGTATGAAGAACTTCAGAATCGAGATTGTAGGTTTGGGTTTGTGGGCAAACTTTTGCTTTTACCCAATTGGCATGTCGAACAAAGATGATCCTTTTCATACTTTAGTCTAGGTAAACCCACAACTAAGTCCTTTCGGAAAGATCGTTGATGGTGCCAAGTTCAAGTGATTGAGACGACGATGCCATAACCATGACTTTGTTTTGAAGCCTTTGATAACAAGTAGATTGAGAAGCCCTCATCATGTCATCGATAGAGATGGTGTAAAGATTTGAGCCACGAGTTCCTTTTAACAGCCTCACCATTAAGATCTCTAACAAAGGTGTATGTTTTCCAAGGCTACTTCTAGATCGTAATCACGAAATTGACCAACAGAGAACATATTATGACCCAAACCTTCCACATAGTAAACTCTAGAGATGACACTATCAACAACAACGTAATCTCCATAACCCATAAATGCACCGAAATGATCATTACCGAATCTAATAGTCCGATGAATTTGCTCACGAAGTTCATGAGCCGCGACCGGTCTCCAATATATGCTTGGAACAACTGAGTCCAGTACCACGTAATCGATTTGAATGATCTGCAGCTGAACATGCATAAGAATGGATAATCGATAATTGGGATCCCCATGCAAGAATGGGTTCCATTTGGTTAGTTACAATGATTGGAACACCCACATCGTAAATAGAAGCATTCATATCGTAAAGCGAGGCAATGGAATCATTGTGAATAGATGCAATACTAGTGTCTCAGATAGCCCTGCTCACGGTGTGATCACTTAAGTGAATAGTTCTACCAAGAGGCATCCATTTTCTAGTGGGCATTATCTCGATTAGTCTTATGACCAACGGTATCCAATAAAATCCTATTTTATCGAATGTTCTTCCCGGGGTTTCACTTTGTTTTCTAACTTTCTTTCGTTTTTGCCTTTTAGCCTTCTTAGCATGAATTTTAGCATTAACAATATTAATCGGACATTTAACATCATTAGGCAAAACATTAACACCACATTCATGATTAGAAATGCGAATTCAAGCGGACATCGGTACAAGGTTTGCAAATAGTATCGAATTGAATTAATTACGATCGCCTATGGCTAATACTAGAATCAACACGATTCGCTTTATTCAATTCAAGCTTAAAGTTCCTAGATTGTTCTTCACTCTCTTCCAAAGGCACATTCTTAGCTTGAGAGGTCCTATCATTCCTTGTATTGTCTTGAGACTTTGACCGCTCCGCTTAATGTCACCGATTACTCCCGTAGGGAATGGGAACATTAGTTGGTTTAACTACTCTTTGCATCACCGCTTAGATGTCTTTGGGATCTGAACTACATGCGGTGCACTAAGGTTCACTTTCTTAAAACTAGAGGTACTTGAGATTTGTACTCCTAGAAGGCACACATGAGTTCTCTTTCTTAGCATTGATGATCCGAATCAACTACTTAAAGGCACACTACGGTTCACATTCAAAACATTGGGAATCGAATGCATATCATACTTGGCATTAGGCATCGAGCATGGAATCAAAGGATTAACTCTCTCACCTAATGACTTTAGGCATATTATGATCAAGCATTCTAAGATTTCTTGAGATCGTTTGGCATATAGGCATGCATGTCCAATTGCATTATCATGAGGTTTCTCTAGCTTATCCTCTTCAACAATCTCACGCAGACATTCTAAGCAATCCTTAAGAGATGAGAAGTATGTTTGAATAGCAAGTTTGTTGTTCCTTAGATGAGGAGGGACATATGTCGCAGACAAAGCATATCTATTACAAGAGTGAACCTTTGATACATCATTCTCCCCATTGGTCATTGGCATTTTCCCTTTTACCTGACTCTTCAGATTCTCAATTTCCTTTTGCAATGAAGCTATTTGTTCGTTATTTTTGTTACGAGTGACCTTAATTGATTCAAATAACTCATTGAAATGACGTTTAACCTTTTCATTTTCTTCTAGAAAACTTTCGCTTTCCTTTGTAAAGCATTTACTAGGTTTTGAAGATGAAACGCTTGAGAATTCGAGAATCTAAAGGAGGAGGCATTTGGGAGCCTGTCATATTATTCGTTTGACCCTTTAATTGAGAGATTTGGGCTTTCAACTTTCTCGATCGTGTTGCACCGAGCTTGAATCTGCTTATCACGTTTGTTAATTTGAAAACGCATCAAATTCGGAGCATCCGATGATGTCTTGATATTTGAAGTTTTGACATTTTCTTTAAGATGTTGATATTTTAGTTGTAAATTAAAATGCTCAACTTCTAGTTTAGAAAAATGTTTAACCAAATTGTCGTGATCATCCGGTTCAATTTTCCCGCTTAGTTCGTAATTAGTTTTTCAAGCTCAATGACACAATCATGGGAGACTTTCGTGGCAACCGATAATTCATGAAATTTGAAGCATTAATGGAACAATTTGTAGCAAAGAAAAACACATCTTGAGCAATACATTCGTAAATCGTGTTCTCATTTAATGTATGCAAGTTCTTCCTCTCAATCTCATTATATTTTAGTGCTCGCTCATAGTCACTAACTTCAACTATCATTGCATCAAATTCCTTTTCCATTCCCTTAATATCGCTTTCTATCCCTTTTAAGACTCTCAAAGTGATCTTTAGAAGTTTAAAGAAAGGCATGACCTCGCTTAAATAACATTCTTTCATTTGTTGAAAACCCTTTCTCCTTCGCTATACCAATGGGTGTGATCCTTTTCTTGCAAGTTTTCTCAAAATCAACAAATAGTTGAAATATAACATATTGGCTAATTAAGGTCTTGCTTTTAGTGGCAATTGTTCTAGGAACAAGATGCATTGGTGTATTAGGAGGATACACACGCTTCTAGGCATTTTCCAAAGGGAGGGTTTGTTTCAACAATGTTTTCGGCTTTCGCTTATCTAAATCCATTTTCCGTAAGACTTGTTCGGAGTCAACAATGTCTCGAGGCTTAAACTTGTTCAAGGAAATCCAATTTTCCTTCTTGTAGTCATGAGGAGTGATAATTATTTTTTCTCTTTGCATTTAGGATCATTTAGTTTCTTATTCATCATTTCCTAGTGATTTCATCTAGTTTCTTATCATCCTCTACGCACTCAACGCAACTAGGTTTTTGTCTAGGTTTAAGAATCTCATTGCCATCATAGATCACACTTTGAGTCGCTTTTGCTATCTTTCCGCACTCGTGGTTGGGTTTATCTATAATGGGAACACTATGCTTATCGCTTAGAACTCTATGTTTAGTGACCATGTGAGCAATCAATGGTGTTTCCTTGTATGTACAACTTGTTTTCAAGTTTGTTTTCAAAGTTTTCAGATTAGAAAAGTCTCTCAAGAGTTTTGATTCCTTTGCATTAAATTCTTGCTTAAGCATTTTCACATTATCTTGAAGTTCTTGTTTTTGCTTAATGCTTTAGAAAGTTTTTCTTGCAAGGAATTTAATTCTTGTTTCAATACTTCTTCTAAAATTACTTTTTCTAATGACTGTACGCACTTGGTCATCCATTTCCGCTCACGAGTGGTCAACTCAAATTTTGCACGTTGTTCATAAATAGCAACACGCTCTTTATAGGCATTTAGTTCGTAGATTACGAATCATCGGGGCACATGCGGTGTATTCATCAAAACATAGTCATTGTTGATCGCAGAAGATGCATCACTTGGTACAACTTCACTTTCACTTTGTTTCACATATTGATCATATGGGACAATGTCAGATACCCATATTTTCAATATTTGATTCGATAGTTTCAGATTGATAGTACTTTGTCATGCATCTTTGCACATCAAGATCATCGTATAGTTTTAGTACCTCGAGATGAGTTTGTCTTTGGAAGGGCCACTTGTGGTGAAGAAGAGACCTTGGGAGAAACCATTGGAGAAATGCTAGCCATAAAAATTGTGTGCCGTAGGTCCATCATCCACATCGAGTCGTATGCATCACAATCGGCGACTGAGAGGCATTCGATGATTGTGACCTATCTCCGAATAGGTCGCTCATCCACATCTGCATCATAGGTCTTGGCATTGCCCTCGCCTAGAAACAAGAATTCCTCTTCATCCAAAGCAAGACCATTGTCCCGAGCTTGTACAAGCAAGATCTTATCTCTCGGTAATCGGCGATTCGTGGACGCTTTGGAGATGTGCGCTTGCAATGTGTCCTCACCACCACGCTTATAACATTTGATCGGCTTAGCTTGACCTTGGTTACCATTCCTTCCTCGATTCGTTGCCAACATAACCTCTACCACCCACCTCTTCCCCGATCATACCGTCTTTCCCGAATCGGTTGCACCACGATCCTTCCATCTTTAACAAAGATCTTGATTGTGCGGGTTAGATGTCGCTCGAGGTTGTTGTTGGTTTGTGGAGAGAATTCATGTTTTGACTAATCGTAAGAGCTAGTTGATTAATGAAGTTACCCACGCTTGCATCAAGATCGCCTTGTTTGAACATAGGATCGAATGAGTTTGTGATTACCATTACCCAAGGGTATGACTTGTGAAGCTTTGGTTGTGATTCGATGTTTGAGTAGAAGGCGCTGAGTCATTAGACGAGCTTGTCTCTCCCCGGTTGGTTTTGAACCGATTAAGAATAAATTTTTCAAACATAACATGTCTCTCATTCGAAGGAGGAAGGCATAGAGTTGCTCATAGTTTGTATTCTTCAATCCTTTAGTGAGCTTCACACGGTGACAAACTTGTGCCATTCGGATTCATGTTGTTCACAAATTTTGAGTTCAATTGAATGTTAGGCATAGTCATTCGATGTTTCTCATGTCATTCACCAACTTATGAAATCTCATAGTACTCATAGACACTCTCATCGGCTTCATCTTGAAGTGTTCAAATTCATCATAGAGTTGTGATTCTCTCGACTTCCATAGTTAATTCGAACCCGAGAGAAGCATCTTGACATTATCCCATAACGCCTTTGCTTCGGTGTTGTGATTGATCGCCTTGTAGATGTCTTTAGGAAGACCTTGAAGAACAATGTTAAAGCCCCGATATCGCATCGAATCTCTTTTTCTCCTTATCATCAAGCTCATCATACATTTTAGGTCCGTCCATTCCGTAAATAAGAGTTCCATCTTCATTAGTATCAAGTATATATCTAGTCGCCTCAACTCGATACGGTCCTTCATCAATTGATTTGAGAATGTTGACACAATTTTCCTTTCCAAGGCATAATAACTGATTCGTTGAGCCCAAGAATCGTAGTCGCCTCCTCAAGCATGGGTGGATTTAGTATCCGAGCCACCGCTTGAACATCCTCGAAGCAAATGGAGATGATAGTAGAACGTTGGTAGACATGTTAACGATTATACAGATTTTATAACTCTATGATTAAACCGGAAATAGATTCTTTCACGGATTTTACTAAATCAATAGAAAACCGTAAACAATCACCCAAGTTGCTAGAAGATAATGCACCAAGTCGCTAACACCTAATTGCTACACCACTAAGTCGCTAGAGTCCCAAGTCGCTAGACAAATGCAAGTCGCTATAGTAACTCGCTAAGCCTCAAGTCGCTAGCAAAATTTTGGCAAAGAATTGCCACTCAAGTCGCTAAAGATACAAGTCGCTAAAGAGCAACTCACTACGCACCAAGTCGCTACCACTGTCGCTACCCGTAGTGGAGAGTCCACTACTTGTACCGTTAATCGCTAGATCTAAGTCGCTAGCTCCAAAATCAGAACTCGCCACTAAATTGCAAAGCAAGTCGCTACGAAGAATGAAGTCCGAATGTCAAGTCGCTAGCAAGAAAACCACAAAAACATCACTTTTCAATCCAAAACTACCCAACCACGATGATTCAAGCTACCAAATCAAAACCTAACCACTTAAGATGATTCTAAACATAAAAGTACTATCAAAATCCAAACTTTAACACTAGAAATCACCCAAATGATGCAAAACCACTAAGCTTTTTCAAACTCAAAACCACCTAAAACCACTAGAAATCCAAAGATGTGCAAGATATGATCTAACCTCGCTCGATACCAATTGTTAGATATTAGTTTTCACATACACATCAAACCATTAACATAAGTAGGCGATAAGTGGAGTTCTAGAGAGAAAGTTAGAGGTTTAGGAACTTAGTGAGAGAAAGTGAAAGATATTATTATGAGTTTCTAACTCTCTACCTTGGGAGGTAGAGAGTATTTATAGTCTTACATAAATCGCCACACATCGGGCAGTGGATCGTGCATACAGATGGTAAAGACCATCCGTCCTCCACGGTGTTACTTAACTAATTACTACTTAACTTAAAAGAACTACGACTACGAGCTTTCTAACGATTACATATACTTGAGGTGACCGGCTCTTTAATACCGGAATTTCTAATTCCTAACATCGGATGACTTGATCCGCATGTATTTTGAATAAGTAGGGGTCGTCCCCTAAATAATGTTTAACATCTTTGAAGAATTTGTTCTTCCGTTGGGTTGACATCCCTTTCACTATGAAGTTACCCGCATGGTAATTTGCTAAGTCAAGAAACCATGGGTGGTAGAATTTCCACGAAAAGAAACCGCATTGAGTGTCTCGAGAGGAAATGTTTCATTTATTTCCTTTTTCTCGAAAACATCTTGGTGAGGGTTTTCTAGACGGACAGATGATCGCCAGCTAGATTCTCACTCCTTTTTATCACGTATAATGATATCAAATTCTTGCAGGGAGAATCCAACGGAGCAATCTCGGTTTGCATCTTGTTTTGCAAAGAGATATTTGAGAGTCGAGTGATCCGTATACACAACGCATTTGGTCAAGATTAAGTATGGCGAAACTTCAAATGCATACACCACGGCTAGTAATTCTTTTCCGTGGTGGTGTAATGAGTTTGAGCTTCAATCATAGTCTTACTCGCGTAGTGGATAGGCTGAAAATGCTTGTTTCGCTGCCCCAAGACCGCACCGATAGCAAAATCACTTGCATCGCACATGAGCTCAAAGGGTAAATCCCACGGGGGCAACGAGAATGGGTGCCTCAAGAAGCTTTTTTAATGTTTCAAAAGCTTCGATGCACTCAGTGAGAAGATAAAAGGAGCGCTCTTTTCAAGAAGATGGGTCATAGTCGGGCGATTTTAGAAAATCTTGTATGAATCTACGATAGAAACCGACATGACCTAAAAAACTCCTAATACCTTTGACAATAGTAGGATTAGGCAATTTAGCAATAACATCGACTTTTGCTCTATCTACCTCAATCCCATTTTTGGAAATCTTATGGCCAAGGACTATGCCTTCTTTGACCATAAAGTGGCTCTTCTCCCAATTTAGACAAATATTGGTGTCTTCACACCGTTGGAGCATTTTTCTAAATGGGAGAGACATGTTGAAACGAGTCCCCAATGACCGAGAAGTCATCCATAAACACTTCCATTGTTTCCGATCATGTCGTGGAAAATGGCCATCATACATCGTTGGAACGTGCTGTGAGCATTACATAAGCCAAAAGGCATACGTTTGTAGGCAAAAGTTCCGTATGGGCGGTGAATGTGGTCTTCTCTTGATCCCGTGGATCAATGGGGATCTGAGTAACCCGAGAAACCATCAAGGAAACAATAGTATTCATTCCCGCTAATCTCTCAAGCATTTGGTCCATGAAGGGTGAGGAAAATGGTCTTTACGGTGGCGTCATTTAACTTACGATAGTCAATGCAAACACGCCATCCCAGTAACCAATCGAGTTGGAATTAACCTGCTTTCTTCATTTGTGACAACAGCTATGCCACCCTTTTAGGAACACAGTGAATTGGCTAACCCAAGGACTATCTCGAGATCGTAAATCAATCTCGCATCAAGAAGTTTGATAACCTCCTGCTTGATAACATCATGGATTTTTGGATTCACTCTTCTCTCGATGTTGAACTGCCGGTTTGAAGTCATCCTCCATCAAGATTTTATGAGTACAAAACTCGTGGTTGATACCTTAATGTCGAGAGTTTCCAAGCAATTGCTTGCTTGTGTGACTTCAAGACCTTTACGAGAGCAGTCTTTTCATCTTTACTTAAATCTCGAGCAATAATGACAGTAATTTATCATCACCTTCAAGAAATGCATACTGAGATGAGGTGGTAAGTCCTTAAGTTCGACTTCAGAAATTCTTCGCTTTCTCAACCGACTTGACTTCCTTGTTATGAAGCTTGACGGGAGGGAGAGGAGGAGAAGTGTCATGAGTTAACAATTTCTCAAGAAGAATATCTCCTCCGCATTAATCTCATTTTGATTAATCTTATCGAATTGAATCACTAGTGTGAGGGTTGATGATGGATCATCATTAAGCAACTTCTTAATGAGAAGTATGTCCCTTCAATATCAATTAGAGCATGATCAATTTCCATGGAATGTAATCACTAGCCAAGTATGCTTCAATCTCTTCCAAGATGAAGTCTCTTCCTCAAAAGGAGTGATAGAAGGAGTAGAATTGGCTATGATAGGTTGAGAAGATGTGTGTGATCCCCACTCACGTAATTATGAGAATAACCAAGAACTTCTCGAGAGTACTCTTCGAAGCAACATCAATGATATCTATTCGGTAACCGACTCGGTAATCATAGTTTGCGGAGTACCTCAAGTTTGATCAAGGTTAAAGGTGACAACTTCATTACCAACACGTAATGTGATTTCTTGCTCAAATACATCAATGAGAGCACGCCCGCTCTCGTGAATCCTTGACCAACAATGAGAGGTGTTAAAACAAACAAAGACCTTGATAGATCTTGAGCTCGTGGATCGCTATGTATGCCTATGTAATCACAAGCACAATAAAAGACAATCTCTACTACTAATGTTTATCGTGAATATAAACACAAGTAACAAATAACTAAGAACTTCTTGATCCTCTATGGATCTTTATATTAACTAAAACCGAGTTTTCCAATCGGTACATAACTTTTTCTAATGTGTTCCTTTTATAGACAAGGAACCCTAAACAATATCGCTAAACCGTTTCCCAAGAAACGATAATCATAAAACTAAATAAGATATACACAATCACTTCCTAATAAAGCTCATGTATATCCACACTAAATAAACTAAACACGGAATAAACACTTCAGTAAACAAACTAATAACTATTATACTTCAGCAGATTATGTCTTCTGTAATCCACTTTATCTTCAAGAGAAACACTTCGCATTAATATCAAGATAATCCAAACTTCACATAATTCCCAACAATCCTCCCTAAACCGGAATTTGACTTGTTAAGTTCCGCTTCTTGATAGATCTTACAAGACCAGAGGATTGGGCACAAACAACAAAGAACAAAGAATCCAAAGAACATCTCTATGATGAAGAAACTCAAAACTCCATATCTTTGCAAGAAGAAATGACAAGAGGTACATCAAAAGATTAGTTTCATACTATTCTCATCACATCTAGGTGTGTTAACTCCCGTGAGAGGTGAATCATTGAAAATAAATGGATTTGATGTCTCTTTACCAATAGCCATCACTACCGGAGTAGCCATATGTTTAAGTTCATAAACTATGGTACACCGATAACCATCTCGATTTATTGGCAAACCAAAGAACCATATAAACGGATTTGATATGTCTTTACCGTAGCCGCTTTGCTCGTGACTAGTCAATTCTTAGAATTGGTGAATTGAGAACCAAATATGGAATGCCAACGCTTTACCACAAGCCATATACATGTGGGCTAGCCAATTCTTGGATTCCAAATAGGAATAGACCATGGTGAATTGAAAACCATACAACACTCAAAGAATAAAGCATAGGTGGTTGATACCCTATGATTTTAGCAAATCATTACAACTATCAATGATTTGATGTGTCTTTACCAAAGTCACACTTTGGACTAGCTAACTCTTTGACATACACAAAGTAGATCGTGTGAGTCAATAACCAAGAAAAATATACAACAAACCTCCGCAAGAAAAGTTATATAAAACCAAAACACAATTTTTTTATTTTTTTTTTTTTTTTTTTTTTATTATTATTTTTTTATTAACTAAGAAAAGAAAGAAAGAAAACAAATATTACAAAATAGTACAATCAAGGTGAACCTTTATGTGATAGAAGTTGATTCTTAATCAAACCAACACATTGAGAAGCATGAAGTTCATCATTGCCAATCGGATTAGAGGCACTTCCAACTTGTGTCTCAAAGAACCCTTCCATAAAAGTAATCGATAAAGGATAAAGCTTATCCGAGAGCATACACAAATCATCCCACATGTGGTCCAACCACATGAACACAAGGCAAAGGATAAAACCTCCAACTCTCAATCTCCCACTTATGAGAATTCTTCCAAATAGAATACCCTTTACCATTTGGAGAATGAGAATCAAACATAACCTCAAGATCACCCAATGATATAAACCGTAACCGGTTCTTGAATGAAACTTATAATACTAAATGACATGATCATACATCATTTTCAAATCATGTCTATTCACTAAATGAAGAATGTCCTTCAAGAAGTTGAACTCAAGAACAAGATTATCCAAATTTATAAACACTATTAAGCTTTCACGCTTTCCAATCAACCAAGACCACATGATTTCCTTCAGAAAAACTTCAATGATCTAGCTTCAAGAAAGGTAGATTCATCACCTTGAGATCTAAATCATTATTCCTTGAAGAATGTTTCTTAGCCAACTGCCGTAACTCCTTGTAACAAAGCTCACTGTCCCATACCAACAATGTTATCGATCAAGTCAGATCGCCCCCAATCGAGAATCACTTAGTTCCACATCGACAACATTTGAAGAAACCAAAGAAGATTCAGCAGAAACAACCATATCGTAAGAAGGAGTAGCATCGAAGTTGTGTCGGAAGGAACAATCGAAAATACCATCAAGGCAAAACAAGATCAAAATTATCCACAATTTCAACTGCTTTCGTCTCTTGTCAGAGGAACATCACTCATTGAAGCAATATTTTCCAATTGAGAAGAAGAAGTAGAACCAAAAGAAGAAAACTTCATAACCATATTATACTTGTCTAATCAAAGCATCATCGACAAAGCAAGGATTTGCTTTATTGACATACCGTAATTATACATAGCGTAATTCTTCACAACTCTCCTCATATAATTCCTCTTCGAGCAACAATCATAGGCTTTTCTCTTTTGGCTTTATTTCTTTGGTCAATAAGAGCTCTTCTTTGCGCAGATTCTTGCTTCCTTTGATTACCAAGTGCCACCATTTTATCCACAAAATTATCATCATCAAAAGATTCTCCTAAGATAAGTTTTCAAGATTTGGATCGATGCACCTTGAGAAATATAACCATCCCATTGATCATCGCGATCGAGGAAGTAATGCATCAAGCTCTAATTTCCTTTCGTGAGACAAATCAAGCATACCGATCTTGAAGAAATTTAGCCACAATACGACTCTTCCGCATATTCTCATAATCAAGAACAATCTAGCTCGAGCTTGATTTTGTTCTTCATCACTATTCTAATTCAAATAGATCATCAATCACGGGTCCCGTCCTTTCTCGTAAGATGTCTCACAGAACCAATTTCAAGCAGAACCAATGTGAGCTTGTAAGAAACAATCAAACCCACATCGAGGAAATAGGTTGAGACAATTCCTCAACAGTGTAGAAAACTTGGATGAAGCATTCAACTTATACATTCTCCCAAAGAATAAAAACTCTTCATCATCTATCAAGGCGAAACATTTGAATGTTCGGTATAGATGAAGTTTGACCATCGAGTAACCTCCTCCACTAGAACATCGCCAGATGCATCAACCATATTTAGCTCCTTTGACTTGACATCGATACCTTATTCAAATATTGTCTTCTTCTTTGCTAGTATATATAATGGGCTCCTTGCTAGGCTCCTTGCTTCTTGAAGATTTAGCAATAGGAGAAGAAACATCAGATGTAAGTGCCACATCAGCCAATATCTCAAGAGATTCTTGAAGATTCTCTTCGTCCTCTTCTTCAGAAGAAATCAAACTACTCTTTTTACCTTTCTGACTTAGTAATTTCTCCAAGTGCTCAACTTTAGTCTCCAATTCCACAATCTTATTACCAAGAATAGACTTGGTTTCGCAAGTTCTTTCTTAAGACCACCACCTCACCGTAAGCTTGTTCATCGAGCATATAATGAGGTAAGTGTAATAGATCCTCATCAAGATTAGGTGATTGCTCATTGAAATTGGAACTTCATTAGACTGCTCAGAGCAACATTAACCCGATCAACATTAGAACATACTTCACCAAATGGAGTCCTAACAGACTTGGTGTAGACAATCTATCAAGATCAACCCGAACTTCATTAATATGATCCCGAACTTCATCAATAGGAACTTGTATAAGTCCGGACTAGACATGGTCTAGGTAAAGGTATAGATGCCTCAAAGAACAATGAAGGACCCTCATCACCATCTACCGAAAGATTTCCATCGGTAGGAATGGAAGAAGGTAAAACAACATTAATCTCATTAGCAGCCTCATTCTCCGAGGTAACATGGCAATAACATAGGAAAATGTGTCCTCAAATTTAGTTCTCATCGTGGCAAATAACTTAGAGTCAAAACACTTATGGGATGAAAAGCTTGGGTTTGTGTAGAAACATTCAATATCATCTGTAAGAACCTAGGGTACATCAAAACTTACCCTTTTCCTAGTTATATTTTCTACCATATTATCAAAGATATACTTAGAGAAATTATAAGTCAAACCCTTAGATAAACAAACAATACCACATCCCATTTGTGTTGAAAACGATCCCATCCTCCGGACTTATTGCTCATACATCGTAGCAACGTATGAACCAAGAACCTCCACATAGGACAAAGCTTATTTTTCAACCACATATATGTCCTCGTGCTTTGATATCCAATCGTTCTAAGCCCTTCAAGTACCATCGTAGAATCGAATGATAAAATCCATTCTCATCATCCAAGCGAAGTTGTCTTCTCGATCGGTTCCTCCGTCACCACATACTCTTTTCCATCAACACTTGCAACTATTTCAAGATCACTTCTTCTTCTCGCCGATGCCCGAATTGAGTAACCAAGGATTCATATATAGCATCTGGAGAATGAGTTAATGCATACTGAATATTTGATCTTTGTAAGAATGAGATCATTGGCCTATACAACTCATCTCCTCGAGCAGTTCCAAGAAAAGCAACCTTATTATGATCATGCTTAAATTGAAGCGCCATTAGAGATTTTGAAGATTAGGGTTACGATTTGCACAAAAGAAAGTGTTTTGAATGAGAGTAATTATCAAATCACTTAATATGGAGCGAATATATGCCGGTAGAGAATAAATTGAAACTTCCCAATTTTGGTCAAAGTTGACCAAAGTCGACGTGGATTTCTACTTTTAATTATATTCACTTTTAACTTCGTGGAACAGAAACCATTCTCAATAAGTAGAACAATCGCAGAAATGATGACTTACTCACCTAAGCTTCAAGAATATCTTTTACTGCTTTCACCCACACGCATTAATTCTCTTACCACTTGAACCCGCCTATAAAGCAATCCCAAAGCACACATATTACTTCATCAAAAACCCCAAATATTATTTCAAACCCTAATTTCATCAAAACCCAAAATTAGCCATCATTCATCATGAGTACCAAACCCGAGATCATAGATCTCACAACAACATCCTCATCATCATCTAGTGAAGATACCAATCCATGGTTTCACTATTTTCCAAAACCATATCCACTACCAAAGAAGTCACCCTTTCTCCTCATCGAAGATAAAAGTGTTGAGAAACCAAGTGTATCTCGTCAAGATTCGATGACTCCTATAAGGAGGAACATCTTACTCCCAACCTCCAAAGACCTCGGCCTCAATGTAGGCCTCGAGCCAGAATCCACCACTCCTATGGGTAGAAAGGTGGTGCTTGGTCTCTTGGCATCATGTTTTGGTGCATCATCACATATCGTATCGAGGAACGGAAAAGGAAAATGATGTAAGTTGTTGTATGATGGAAAGAGTAGATGATGCACAAATGAAAATCTTTCCTTCTCATCTCTACCACAATCACTTCACTTTCTTCGCTTTCATCAATCCATCCTCTCCATTTTGATCCTTAGCATCTTCATCAAATAAATCTTGCAGACCAATATTGAGAAAGAATAAATGGGTGGTTATGCAAGACTTCACAGATGCATATCCAAAGAATTAGTGTGAAAGATGTGAGCAAATATACTCATCGTGCTCATCTTCACCGCAATTTAGATGTTGGAATGGATGATATGTAATAGATTAGGACTAGTTGATCATGTAGATGCTTTTGATGTTGCTAGTACTCAAAACCGTAAGTCAGAAATCTGCTTTCTTGAATGAATGAATGATCTATTTGCTTCTCGTACTTTTGAATGAATCATATAATTTCAAGACATCATCTTCGTGAGGAAACAAATAACACACTTCAAAGACAATGAATTCAAGAGAACAAGCTTAAGCTTTCTTGACCATATCTCAACCGATCGTGACAACCATTCGCAAAACAAACACGTAAACATACACAAACCAACAAAGAAACACACTAAAATTACATTAGCAGTTAGAGTTAGTTAAAACAACCAAATATACAAAATTACATAGCAAAATGCAAAGTTATACAAAATCCTCCCCGAGGCATATGCCTCCCGAGGCCTATGCCTCCCCTTAAACTTTGCGCTAAGGGTTACATGCCAATATGGACCACAAGGTGTTGAAACCTTGGTCCTTCAAAAGCCTTTGTTAACAGATCCGCCACATTATCATCGTATGAATTTTGACCACATTTATCAAATTTTTATCATATGCATCTCTTATAAAGTGGTGCCCGATTTCAATATGTTTTGTTCGACCGTGAAAAACCGGATTTTTAACAATGCATATGGTACTTTGATTATCAATAAAATTGTTGTGTTCATGAAATTATACCCATAACCAACAACCGATTTTGAATCCAAAGAACCCGTCCACAAAGAATTAGCAAGCAAAGAACATACTGCTTCAAGAGATGAGGTAGCCACAATAGTTTGTTTCTTGCATTGCCAAGAAATCAATCTCTTCCAAGGAATTGGCAACCTCCAAAGTGGACCTCCTATCCGATTAGCACCAAAGATAGTCACTATCACTATATGCTTCCAACTTAAAAGGATACTCTTTGGGTACCAAAGACCTAGAAACGGTTGGCCTTTAAGGTACTTAAAGATCTTCTTAACAAGATTGAGATGGGAAGTCATGGAGTAACTTGATGTCGCGAACAAACACTCACAAAGAAAAGTAATATCGTGCATGGAAGTCATAAATACATCAAAGACCCAATCATAGACCTGCATAAATGAACATTCACAGTGGATCACTTCATTGTTGGTCTTTGTCTTTGAGCTTCATAAGGTGTAGTAGCAATCCTTACACCCTCCATACCAAACTTCTTCAAGATGTCCTCACATATTTGTCCCGACCGATAAAGATACCATCGTGTTTCACGAACTTGAAGACCCAAAAGAAAGTCATCTCCCATTGCACTCATCTCAAACTCTCCTTCATAAGCTCCTCAAACTCCCCGCACCAAGCTTCCTTTGTGGATCCAAAGATAATGTCATCCACATACACTTGCACAAGAATAATGTCATGGAATTCTTCTTTAGGAAAAGAGTCTTATCAATTGCACCTCTTCAGAACCGTGTTTCAAACAGAAATGTAGAGTTTAGCATACCGTGCCCTAGGTGCCCGATGTAGTCCATAGAGCTTTGACTACCTTATAAACATGATTAGGATGATCTGGATCTTCAAATCCTTTAGGTTGAGTGACATACACCTCCTCTTCAATTTCACCATACAAGAAGGCTCCTTTAACATCCATTTGATAAACCATAAAGCCCATATAGGATGCATAAGCTAAGAAAATCTCGATAGCCTCAACTCGCCACGGTGCAAACACTTCATCATAATCTATCCTCCTCTTGTCTATAACCCCGCAACTAATCGCTTTGTTTTTAATGACAACACCTCGAGCATCTCTTATTCTTCGTAATCCATTTAGTCCCAATAGCATACTTACCATCGTAGTGGTACCAATATCCAAACCTCCGATTTTGAAATTGTTGCATCTCATCCTCGCATAGCTTCAAGCCAACTTGAATCTTCAAGAGCCCGAGTAACACCGGTTGGTTCCACTTGTGAGAGAAAACAAGCAAATGACAATGTAGATAGTCTGTGATTGTCTCTCTCACGATTTGAGACATAAGAGACAAAAGCCACTGTCCATATTTAGAACGCGCCACAAGTACTCTTGTTCTAACAGTGCATTAGGATCACCAATAATATTAGACCGTGGATGAACATTGTTGATCCTTGTTGTAGTGGTGGTGTTGACATCAATGGAAGAATCAAGATTAGTCATGTGAGGTTCAAAGTCGTGATCATAGGAAGGTGTGTTGAAGATGCCCGCTTTAGGTTGATGATGACCAAGATCTCAAGGTTTTGGAAACCTTGTATAGGGTTCACCAAGATCTGTTGACACTTTAGTAGACATAGGAGTAGAGTCAACATGTCTTTCACCGAATTGGAGAGGTGAGGAGAAACAGATTCCCTTCGCAGAATTGGAGTTTCGCCGAGTGCTTTATTTGAACTTTCTTCAACATTCCTCTCAAAGATCTAAATTGGTCTGATACTCTTGTTTCTTCATCCGCAAGGTCCTCAAGATAATAGAATTCATCTTCACCCACATCAAGATAATCTTTAGAAGTGTCACCTACAAAATTGTTAGAGAGAAGGAAGGCACTACAATGGGTTGTTCATCATCGTAACCATCGTCGTAATGAGCATCCAAAGTGTCTCATTAGGAGTTGGAGATGCTTGTAATCAGATTTTGATTAGCCTTATGTCTAGCATAACCCAAGTAATCACAAGTAATCAAGATCAAATGACCAAACATGACCCCGCCCTTGAACATTAGGCTTGTCTTCAAGATACCTCGATTCAATGTCTCCTCAATTTTCTTTGCGATACATTGTAAACTCAGATGCCTTACTATGAGCGTAATACCCCACAATGTAACCATCATCGCCTTTCTCATCAAATTTGCCCAAAGGATCACCGGTATTCAAAATTGTCACTTGGCGTACCAAACGGTTTAAGGTAATGAATAACAGAACTTTCCCAAAAGAAGTTCATATGGTGTTTTAAGATGAGGTCTAGTAATGGACACTCTATCGAGTACATAACAAGTCGTACTAACAAATTTCATCCAAAACATGGTAGAAGTTTAGAGTCCGCTAGCATTGATCTTGCACCTCTATTAAGGTTCTATTTTTCTTTCTCGCCACCCCATTTTGTTGAGGGGTTCTTGGAGTGCTATAGTCCCTTTGATTCCCTTTAACCCGCAGAGTTCTATCGAATGGCATTTTGAACTCGTACCATTATCACACCTAATTCCTTTCACCTTTTGTTCAACCGATTCTCAATAAGGGTAATGAAATCTTTCAATATTTCGGATGTTTCATCTTTGGTCCTTAGAAAGAATACCCAACAAAATTTGCTATAGCCATCGCTGATCACCGCATACAAAATATTTGTGATCAATGCTTCTCACTTTAGTTGGACCAAACAGATCCATGTGAAGCACCAAGAGGTTCGTAAATAATGGTTACACTGTAACAGAACACCTTTGTATGAGGCTCAGGTCGCTTCCTTTGTTGCATGCAACACGCTTATGATCATTGGTGAATACTTTGGCGGAAGACCTTGAACGAGGCCCACTTAGAGAGTCGGTTGATGGTCTTGAAATTGACATGGGCCATCCTTCTGCCATTTGGTGGACTCATCCACGATGCTTTAGCCACCAAACATGTTAAGTCACCGGTTGGACATTAGTTGTTGAATGTATAAAGATTATGACTTGAGGAACCTTCATGAGAATTGAAGTATCTTCCGGGAGTTTGAAGTCTTTAGACAAAGACAAGACATTCATCCTCTGTGAAGAGTACTTTGTTCTTAGTGTCACGATTTGTGAGATCGAAAACAAATTGAAGTGTTGAAGTTCCTTGACATAATAAACATTCTCAAAGTCCAAATGAGGTGTTTTGATGGTCCCTTTTCCAAGAATTGCCCATCACTTCCTCCAAAGGTTACATTGCCTCCTCCTTCAATGGGTATAAAGTTATGCATCATGTCCCCTGCTTCCGACATACTTCTAGAACAACCACCACCAACAATTCCAACATCTTTATGCTTAAGGGATGATCCCGAGAGATGCCCATCAAGGCAATCTGATCATGCTTATCCTCCTCAAGTACGACTTGCAATCAACCCAACATTATCGGACCATCATTATCGACTCCTCATGTTGCTTCCATCTACATTGCTATCCAGAGTGACCAAAGCAGCTTGATCCCTTTGACGCCCTCGCCTCCTTCCGACATCACGATAAGAAGTGTATCTTGTCTCATCACCGCCTTTCCTGTCTTTGCATTCTCTAGAAAAGTGACCCATCCGCTGGCATGTGAAGCATTTAACCTTCCTCTTGTCAAACCTTCTTTGGATCACGCCCTTTGAATCCAAACCTTCTTCCACTCTTCGCTCAAAACTCTTGATGTCCATGGAAAGCATAGCCAACCGCCACTTCACTTCATCTCTTCCATCTCAAGTGGGTCCACTTGATCAAAATCTTCATAGGCTAGATCCTGCCGAGGATCATAATCAAAGAAAGAAAGATCCAAGAACATCTTCCATAATTCCACCGATCTAGGAAGAGAGCTTGATGAAGGAGCAAAGATAAGATGATGATGGATATGGGCTTGGACCATAGCTAGACTTTGGAGTAGAGGCTCCAACAAATGCAAAGATGACTAGCGTAAGAAGATGATCGAAAAGGGCTTTACATCATGTTCAAGAGCTTTAAGTTTGTGGTACAGCTCCTCAAAGGTAAGCATATCCAAACCACCTTTAGCTTTTAAAGCTATGCTTACATGTAGCCGTGGATGGAGGTAATGACCTCGTAAACTTAGAGTTACAAATATCATTATCCGGCTTTGCCAGAGTGATTCAACCGACTTAAAATCTTGTGAAACTTATCATAGCCCTTGTGAATTCCTTCCTTCGAGATCCGAAAGTCCTAAACCGTTGTCTTAGCATGGACTTCTTCGCCTTCTAGACTCCTCATTCCCACCGAACTTTGCCTTAATTGCTAACCACATATCCTTAGCATCTTGCATGAAGTGAAAATCACTCAAGTGATCCTCGTGAATAGCTTGCGTAAGAATAGTTCGACCTTTGTTTCTCTCTCGAATCGCCAAAGAACTCTTCGCTAGCTTTGGGAGGAACATTCATCATATTACCAAGCAGAGATCGTGGTAGTTCTCTTTAAACTGCTCCTTCATAATTATCCGCCATAGATTCCAATCAATGTTGAGATCCAGCCTCGCATCTTCATAGCCCAAAGATCATATTCCTCCCTTTAAGGTAAGGAAACTTAGCATTGCTATTAGAGAGACTTAGTTGTTGCGGATGGGTGGAGTTTTGGTTGTTGGTGAGTTCAGATCAACATCCCACCCGTGCATGATGATTTTGTTATGGTTGTATGGGTGTTAAGAAAGACTTGTCCTTAGTATCGTAGAGACTCTCACGAGGCTCTAATACCACTTGTTAAAACAAACAAAGACCTTGATAGATCTTGAGCTCGTGGATCGCTATGTATGCCTATGTAATCACAAGCACAATAAAAGACAATCTATACTACTAATGTTTATCGGTGAATATAAACACAAGTAACAAATAACTAAGAACTTCTTGATCCTCTCAGGATCTTTATATTAACTAAAACCGAGTTTTCCAATCGGTACATAACTCTTTCTAATGTGTTCCTTTATAGACAAGGAACCCTAAATAATATCGCTAAACCGTTTCCCAAGAAACGTATAATCATAAAACTAAATAAGATATACACAATCACTTCCTAATAAAGCTCATGTATATCCACACTAAATAAACTAAACACGGAATAAACACTTCCGCAGAAACAAACTAATAACTATTATACTTCAGCAGATTATGTCTTCAGCAGAATCCACTTTATCTTCAGTAGAAACACTTCGGCATTAATATCAGCATAATCCAAACTTCACATAATTCCCAACAAGAGGAACCCGATGATCGCATCGAAATCTACGACCACGTAAGTCACCGGAAAATGGAACTTTCCTACTTTCAAATACGCCCTCAAGAATGCCAAGTGGACGGGATATTGTACGATCCGCAAGCTCGAGAGTCATGCATGTGGAGTAAGTTCCAAGAGAAAGTTTCTTCCATACTTGAATAAGGCATCGATTGATGCTTGCACCAAGATCGGCTAGGGCAAAGCATTCAACCATTCCCGAAATACACAAGGTAAGAGAAATTTTCCAGATCTCCAAGTTTCTCGTGAAGCTTCTTCAAGATAATCACGAAAGCGCCTCGCTCAAAGGAGTTTTGCCATTTCAAACAATTTTTCCTTATTGCTTAACATGTGTTTGAGAGTTGATGCAAACTTGGGCATCAAAGATGATAGCATCCGCAGCTTATGTCAAAATGTAACTCTTGGAAAATTTGAAAAAATTTGTCCATTTGATGACCGGCTTTCTCATGAGCTTTTGCTCATTCAAACGTGATGGGTAAGGAATAGAAGATTTGGATTGCTTTCAACGGAGCTACCGGAGGTTCAAAACAACTCCCGAATTTGACTTGGGTTTCGGACAATTTGAGGTTGGACTACCGAAGGTGGGACGTGCGCGGTACCGTGGGCTTGAGAAATGCACTTTGTCCATTGTATCCTTGGTAACTTGACTCATTTCTCCCAGTGGAGGAGGCATTGGAGTCAAAGGTCCATTGTGTGTCTTAGGTTCACTTTCTACTACCTTTGGGAGAGAAGAAGAAGAGGTAGTAGGAATAGCGGGTCCATCATATGAAACACCACTTCGGTTGTGATCGCTTTACATCGCCCTCGGTTAGCGATCGTGTTGCTCGGAAGTTTTCCGAGCCCGAGGGTTGATCATTTAAAGACTTCTTAAGATCGCGATCCGACCGACCAACAACCTGCTCATTTCATCTTGGGATTTCATGAATTGTTTCAATAACTCATCGATGATGGTCCAATTGGAACAATGGCTCGAGTTTGATTAGGAAAATTCGGCCTCTATTGTTAGGAATAGGGCCTTGATTTTGAAAATTTCCTTGATTAGGATTCATATTCCCATGAAATTGATTCCCCGATTGAAATTGTTTTGATTAAGGTTTCCTGATGTTGGAAACCTTGATTTGGTCCGGATAGAAATTACCTTGGTTTTGATAACCTTGGTTCATTCTTGGTTGGTTCTCGATTCGGTTTGCATGTGATGATTCTCGTTAAAACCGGTGGTGCCCGATTAGTGTTAGCACGGTAGTGTGGTTCATTTTGAGGACGGTATTGATTACCTCCCCGATGTGAAGTACCGGCTAGAGCATTGGCTTCAAATGGACTACCATCGGTGGCGATCAGTTGTAGTATGCATGAGGCCACCACAAGTAACACAAACTTCAACTTTCTTCACCTCACCATGTGTTGTGTCGTGTGAAAGTCACTTTCTTTTGGTTAGCAAGAACCAAAGCTCGAACAATATCCGTGAGTTTGTCAATCTTAGCATCGGTGCTAGATGTACTCACGGAGATGAAGTAGAAGGTCCAAGATTGTAATCGAGACCGATATGTCTTTGCTCGAAAGGGCGGACCGGGACTTGTTCTCAATGATTTGTAAGGCTTCTTTGGTGGTCTTGCTCAGAAATTACCTCCGCAGAGGCATTTAAAGAGTCTTGATTAGTCCGGTTCGCACCATTGTAGAAAGTATCCATTTGCATTAACTCGGTAAAACCATGATGCGGACACTCATGGCAACTCTTTGTAACGATCCCATGCCTCCCGAATGATTCATCAAATCTCGAGAAAATTTCATTATCTCATTCTTAAGACTTGTAGTTTGGGATGGAGGATAGAATTCGTTAACAAACTTGGTGACTAAATCCTCCCATGTCTCAATGGAACTAGGGGTTGTTTCTCAAGCCAATTCCGGCTTGTCCTCTGAGAGAATGGGAATGTAGAAGCTTGATGGCTTCATGGGACATTCTTGTATTTGATGGTAGATGCAATCTTGTTAAACCATCGAATGTGTGCATGAGGATCATCCCGCCAAAACCATAGAATTGGCTTTGGGTTACCGATTAAGCAACCCGCTTTGAGCTCAAAGTATCGCCCACGATGGTCGGACAACAATAGCATCTCTCAGAACCCTCGATGGGTGCTTGGAGAAGCTCATTCATGGGCTTATCTTCCGCCATTACGACGGTGGTGGTGGTAGACGCCTCACCACACCAAGGAGCGTAACGTCCTCACGCCTCACGAGGAATATTTGCAAGCTCGTAAAGTGGACTTGTAGAATCGAAGAACGAGCGCATGCACTAAGTATAAAAATCAATTTTCAAAACAAATGCGAGGCAAAACGACAAGTGAACTTAACCAATAATCACAAATGAAATGGCTTCTTTGAAAAGGTACACCAAATCACAAGGACACAAAGGCAAGTTTTAAATCTTGTTCGGGAACTTATTATGGTCACACCCCAGCTAGTAGGTGTACCGCCTTGATTTATGTGGTTGATTTTATGTATTTATTAATTACCACCGAAAAACGAGGTATGGATATGTGTTGATGGTTTAAAACTTTTGGACAATATTTTGGTATCGCCTCGCTTAACCAAATCGTATCTCTTTAAGAATCACCTCAAAGAAAATACAAGATAGAAAACGCTCCGATTGTTTTGTTGTTTTATATTTTTGGTTTGTTAACACTTTAGGAAAAGTGTTAATGAACTTTTGAGATTTATGATAACTTTACAAAAAACTTTTTACAAAAGATGGTATATGTGCAAGAATGGGTCCGAAAAGGTTTAACACACGCTAAAGCCTCCCGCAATGCAGGCCTTAAAATTTGGTTGGTCCCAACCATTGTTTAATCACACAAGCTAACCACTTGTGAATGGCTAACCGTAATAAACTTAAAACCGCCGTAAACCAATGCAATGAAGATCCGAGAATATAGTGATTCCTGTCGTTAAGTCCCACGGAGACTCAATGGTGTTTCAAAACTTTCAGACGATAGAATGATCACTAAGGATAGTGATCGAAGGATTTGATGGATGATTACTCTACCGATTGATTGGAATGTATTTTGGAAACAGAATTGGAAAGTACAACAATCGATAAGACAAACGTAAACACGTGACGATATTAAATTACGAAACGTACATAAAATAAAAAGTGAATTTAAAGAAATAAAAGACCTACAAATATGAAAATGACATTTTGAAATCCTAAAAATAAAAGAAAATTATTAGAAAAGAAAATTATTTTTATAACTATTTATCTAATTATTATTAATTAAAACTATTTTAATTATTTAATAATACTCTAAAATAAAAGAAAATATGAAATAAAGCTAGAAAATAAAATTATGATTCGTAAAATCTAAAATATTAAAAACTAATTTTAAAACTGAAAATATATTTTTATGCTTTTTAATTATTTATTACTAATTATTTAATACTTTTAGCTATTTAAAATTCTATAAATACTAAAATGATTAGGAAAATTATGAAACTTTTTCTAAAAATAACTTATGATGACAGAAAACTAAGAAAAATATAAAACTAGATTTACTTAATAATAAGTCGAAAAGAAAAATCTAAAAGCTAATTAATATTAAATAAACGCTATCACTATATTAAAATGATGTTTTGTGGATTTTCTTTTCAAAACTACTTAACTATCGATTATAAGAAACTTTTACAAAGACAAAATTTTACAAATTAAAATAAGCAGCTTGATAAGTTTATGAGCTAACAAGTGGGCTAAAGAGCTTATTTTGATGAATTAAGCTCAAATAAGCTTGTAAACTGAAACAAAAGTCAAATAAGAAACAACAAGCTACAAGCTACTCAAATGAAGCTAAAAGACACAAAACACATACCGATAAGCTACTAAAAAGAAAATAAGCACTATGACTCTTATTGTTATAAGACGAAATGGGACAAAGTTTAAGCTTATTGCATTTCTATCAAACAAGCTAGAAAATGGAATTTAAAGCTTGGGACCTCAAGATGGCTAGGTCGACTTTCCAAAGAACCAAGAATCACAAGATTAGACCAACTAATAAGCTCAGTGAGCTTGTGAAAGTGGCTACTTCCACTGTGCACGAGCACAATTTCGCATAAGTGTTCAAAAGAAACCGAAAATAAGCTATTTAATAAGCTAATGAGAAAATATAAAAAATATAAGGTTAAAGCTGAGCAGTTGTATTTCACTATTCCAAAAGCTTAAAACATAAAACTCAAAGTTAAGCCCTATATAAAATATTCTATTTTATTCAAAAACGACCAAATGGAAAATTTGACTTTTTATAAAAACCAAAGAAGTTGACTATAATGAACTTTGAATTGATCCTTCCAACTGATTATGTTATGTTAAGGTGAACTAAGACTTGTTTGATTTATTTTAACAACTTAAGAACAAGAAATCATAATCATGGATCATGAAAATCCAACAGTTAACTAACAAGACATGATCAAAGGTTATCTTGACTTTTTCACAAATAAGCACTGGTTTTCTTGGTTGAACTTAGGTATTAGGCACTTATGTGACACAGAACAAGCACAAACAACAACACAAACAATATCTACTACAGTTTTAACAAGCAAATCCAAACACCCTTTTAAATGACTGTTTTGGTGATTTTCAAAGACTTTTAAAGATTAAAACCATACAACTAATCACAGACCTTATATTATCATTAAATAAGTCTAAAGAAACATTAAATAACAACAATAATAACACAAGACCAAGAAATTACACTTATGCTAATTTAACTGTTAAAATGAGATTTTACTAACTACAAATTTAAAAGAACAAGCAACTGTTTTTAATGGTTAATTATACTTAACTATAACTAATGAACAATAAAACACAAAGATTTAAACTTAAGAACACTTTAAACAGTGAAATACAAAAATTGAGCAAAAAGCTTACAAGTGGTGTTGAACTGAAAACACAGAACCAAGATCACAAGACCACTCCTATAGGCTTACCACTAAGCCACTAATCCAGGTCAATCCAATATTCACCCTGCTCCAGCTTTGATCACCATTTCTTATGATTTGTTATTTATCACTAAATTTTTTTTGTATTTTTGGTGTTTTTTCCTTTTTTGGTTCTAAACTGAATTTTAATGTTACTAAAAGCTTAAACAAGCTTTCTGAGGAGCTTATGTTTGCTTATTAGTCCAAGATAACAACTATTAACATCATTTGATCATTTTGAGATTTTTAACAAGACAAATTGCATAAACTTAAAACTTGAATTAAAACTGAAATTGCAACTGAAAAAGGTTCAAATACACTTAAATTTACTTAAACAAAGTACTTGGAAGTGAAAACATACACTGGAATTGGAAAAAAAACTAAAACGACATAAAATAAACTAAGTTACACTAGTTATGTTGCTAAATTGCTTCTCTCCTCTTTATAATAAACTTTTCCACTCTTGCCGACATCTCTACGATTGTATCCCACTCATTTCCACCATTGATTGGTCAAAATCATCATATTCGCCCATGTGTAGATTTTGGCGCCAAATTTCTCGAAAGGTGTTTTTGTCAATTAATGAAGTTTGGAAGATGCGGAGCGGAGGGGTTGGTAAACAACCGGAAGACAAGTGGATGTTGAAAAGTGGAAAAACCACCGGTTTTGGTTTTACAAAGTGGTGAGGAAGATGCACAGTGAAAACGGTTTTGGCTCCTTTGACTTGTTTTGACCGTTTTATTAATAATAGGCAAGGGGTTCACAATTGGTTATGACAGGGGTCACAATGATTATTTGACTGGCTCAAGGTTCAAATGCCAAGGGGTCAAGGGTCAAGTTGGGTTTGGGCTTGGGTTGCTAGCTGGGCTCAGCTGGGTTTGGATATTAAAAGGGGTCCGGTTTGAATTTGGTTTAATAAGTAACATAAGGACTAGATTTGCAATTCCACCAAACTTGAGGGACTGAACTTGAACTTTTTCCAATGTTATCAAAAGGACCAAACTTGACCAACTTAAATAGTACAAGGATAATATTTGATTATTTTCCATTTTAAAATATCCAAGGACTAATTTTGCCATTTTTCAAACTTGAGGGACCTTTTCTGCCATTTGACCAAAGATTCAATCAAGGACCATTTTTGACAATTTAAAATATTTCAGGGACCTTGAATGATATTTTCTTTATTTTGATCGACTGTGGACCTGCTTTTGACAACTTTT
The DNA here is from genome assembly GCA_022545495.1 of Chrysanthemum lavandulifolium. NCBI lineage: Eukaryota > Viridiplantae > Streptophyta > Magnoliopsida > Asterales > Asteraceae > Chrysanthemum > Chrysanthemum lavandulifolium. Next base: position 243,925,173 of record CM040239.1, on the reverse strand, counting down.
GAAACTGGGGACTAAACCGCCAATTTTGCAAACTTGATATGTTTTTCATCCGATTTTGATAGTTTTGCATTTAAAACACATAAAACACGATTTGTGATATTTTCATCATCTTGATGCATTTCTGAGTGTTTTCAGATGATTTTGCAGTTTAGATGGTACAAAAATGATGAGTATTTAGACACTCATCAGTAGGCGACGTTGTGAAGGCTTCTCCGCCATAAGGAGATTGGTGTAGTGATTACGAACTCTCGAGTAGGTGACTCGGGGAATGGAGTAGGGCAAGGAAGGTGTCCTTGTAGCCGAACCACTATAAATACTTGCGTTGTGGTTTTGTGCTTCTTACTCTTTTCTTTTCATTACTTACCTTTACATGCTTGTTTATCAACATCCAACACACACATCCAAATAGATTGACATAAGTCAATCTAAATAATTAAAAGGAACTTTTAATTGGCAAAACTATTCAACCCCCCCCCTTCCAGTTTTCCACATAAATTATTTACTTTCATTAACAATATGCTTTAGTTAGCCGATGATGATCCTTTTCTGCAAATTGTTTATTGAAGATTGCGTAAAGATTTTATGTGACACTTAGTGGACCATAGAAAAAGTACTAGAGAATGACACATGTCATAATATGAATGTAGTTGAGCAGTTGAGCGTGGCCTGAATGGGAAAGAGATGAGAAAGGTGTCTAGAATATGCTTTAGTTCACACCTTTGCCATGGTAGATGACTAAAGTATGCACCTGATGTTAACAGTTTTAGTAAGGTGATGATGATCCTTTTCTGCAAATGGTTAATCGGACTAGAATTCAATGACACCCGTATCTTGGCAGGGTAGTCACACCTTAGGGAATGTGGTTGCAGCCATGGCGAGTGTTTTGTACCGATAAGGTAGTTGGGGAGATATGAGCCTTACTTTTAGCAGTCAAAAATATAAAATTGACATTTGTAAATGGGGGCTTACTTTTTCGAAAAGAGGCCAATTTTTCAAGGTTGGTCCATCAAACAGATTTAGTTTTGGTAAGGCGATGATGAACCTTTTCTGCATATGGTTTATCGGACTAGAATTTAATGACACCCGTATCTTGGCAGGGTAGCCACACCTTAGGGAATGTGGTTGCAGCCATGGAGGGTGTTTTGTACCGTTAATTACATTTGTAGATCTGAGCCTTACTTTTAGCAGTCAAAAATATAAAATTGACATTTGTAACCGGGGCTTACTTTTTCGAACCCATCAAACAATTTTAGTTTTAGAAAGGCGATGATGAACCTTTTCTGGTTTATCGGACTATAATTCAATGACACCCGTATCTTGGCAGGGTAGCCACACCTTAGGGAATGTGGTTGCAGCCATGGCGGATGTTTTGTACCGTTAATACATTTGAAGATCTGAGCCTTACTTTTGACTGTCAAACTTGCATGTTGAAGGTTAGTGCAAATAAAATTGGTTGTAGACGGTTAGAGTCTGAACATTTTAACCATGTGTGTAAACTTGCATGTAATTTTATTTGAGATGGAGACTTTTTGTGATTCTAAACATTATAATCATTTGGCTTTCCGATGAATCTGATGCAACTATTTACATCTTTAGGTGTTCTTTCCTGTCAATGAACCTGAAACACATTGGTGCCTGGGCGAACTATCCATTAGAACAGGTGTTATAACTTTATATGATAGCCTTGGGAGCCCGAAGTTGAAACACGAAATGGTGGCTAACTTTCGTGGAAGTTTTGCTTGTCAACTACCAACGATCTTGTTGAGAGCGAGGTGATGGAAAGAAGAATATCGATGCCAATAACTATCATGTTTCCTTTGAGTATGCACCTGATGTCCCTAAACAAGGTGGTCTTTATGGGGATTGTGGTGTTTGGGTCTGTATACTTTTGTACATGTTGTCTCATAAGATATCATTGAAGGTGAAGAATCCTATCCAAGTTGCTTTGGCTTACCGTGAGTATTTGGCTGAATATTTCTGGAAATACAAGATTCCAATTCCGAGAGACATTTGACATTTAAGTTCTGTAAACAATCTAACTTATGTAAACAATCTAACTTCTGTTGTTGGTATGCTACTGTTGGTATGCTATTGTATGCTAGTGTATGGTCGTTTAACATTTACGAATGGCTTCTTGTGATCCTGGTGTTTGTATCTGGCTATTGTTGGTATGCTAGTGTATGGTCGTTTTTTGTAAACAGGTTATGTAAACATTAATATGTATATATTTAACGTATCTTGCTAATGTATCATATAGCTAGTGTATGGTCGTTTTATTAAATATTGCACGACTGCTCGACTGGTGGTTGGGGAGATGGTAGTTGGGGAGATGTTACATTTAATGTTTCTTGTGTGATTGTCGATATAAATATAAGTTAATAACATATGGAATTTCCACACAAACAATTATATACCTGCTAGAAACTAAACATCAAAATAAATTCACCACCAAATTGGGAAGAATTACTTGATATAGATGACTCCGATCTCCGACTATCAGCCACCTCCCAACTACCAGTTTCATATGGAAACACTACAACTTAAAATTATGCTAAAATGCCGGTTAGGATAATACGAGGTCCTGCAGGTATTGTTCAAACGGCGAATGATGTGGGTGTGGATGATGGTATAGTGGCGACACATGAGTACATTAGAAAAGTAGTGTATGATGTGGGAGAGGATTCCGATTTTAATAGTGGGTCATGGGTTAGCGCAGTTGAGTATATGAAACCTGATGGCGGTATCATGATTGGTTGTTTCGTCGATATCAAGAAATTTACCAAGAAAGGGAAACTTGACAACGTTGTTGCTATAATTAAGTCTTGTACCCCAAGCGTCTTGGGTGATCTCACAAGATCATTGAAAGATGTTTCGGTTTAATATCGTGTTCAATACATCACAAAGTGGTTAATGACGATAGGTATGAAAAGTCGCCACCGTTGAGTCGCTTTGATCCTTCATAACGCTTCGTGTTTTCTCCCAAACAACTGAAATCACTATCTTAATATTACATTAAAAAATGTTGTTAAGCTTTTCTCCAAGGATAGTGTTCCTAACAATGAAAGTGGAGTTGGATGTAGTGGAAGTGTAATCTGAATTTTAATTAATGTAATTTTCTATTAATTCAATATTTTAATCTACTTAGTTAGATGTGATGTGGTATTGAACAATATAAGATATAAAATAACTAAATGAGACGCATTTGATTCCAAGTTGACTAACGTCGAACATAAGTCAACACATTAAACATACGTTAATTACTACTCCACACTAAGATTTCCAACCGATTCTAACAGCTCATTTAGCAATGCACCTGACAAACATGCGTGGTTTTCTGGATTCATTGCCAATTCGAGTTTGGTATCCAACATCTTTATTCTTGTCTCTAGCATGTTTATTTGTAAATCTTTGAACTTGCGCTGGAACATTCGTTAGTTCGATGTACAAGTCGGTGGAGTCAAGGTCCCGAGAATTAAAATTAGGTCATGAAGGATTATAACCGGATGGTTATCAAATTCATCTTTCCACATAAAAATCTACACCAGATTCTTTTTTTTGGTCATTAAATATTAAAAGTAAGAGATGGTTATGAAATAACTTTTTAACACCTAAGTTACATATACGGGAAACATAAGACAGCTAACCTTTGAACGAGGACATGAATAGAAAAGTTGACCATAGCTATGCTCCTTGTGTGATTGTCGTAGCACTGTGTTTCCAGCTCCACATCGACACATAAATCGATCCATACGAATTTTTTTGGGGATAGGATTCTTTGAGATTTAATATAAACGTGCTCGACTACTCAAATGGTAGTTAGGGAGATGGGTATATATAATGTGTTCGACTGCTCAACTCCTCAACTGCTCGACTGATAGTTGGGGAGATGGATATATTTAATTCAATATTTAATGTGGTGAGGTAGATGAAAAATTTAACGTGGTTAGTTGGTTATATTAAATGTGGCATTAAATATCTATCTCCCAAACTACCGCCAAGATTGAGCGCTTGTTGAGATGTTGCATTAATATCTCATCTCCCAACTACAATGAAAGCAACAACTCAAGCCATATTTCGACACGTGTCTCATGCTCGACTGTTCGACTGGTAGTTGGGGAGATGGATATATTTATTTTAATATTTAATGTTGTGAGGTAGATGAAAAATTTAATGGTGTATTAACTACCATTTAATGTTTATATATGAGTTAGTTGGTTATATTAAATGTGACATTAAATATATCCATCTCCCCAACTACCAGTTGAGCAGTTGTTGAGATGTTGCATTAAATATCCCCATCTCCCCAACTACCAGTCGAGCAGTCAACTTAAGCCATATTTCGACACGTGTCCCATGCTCGACTGGTAGTTGGGGAGATGGATATATTTAACGTCACATTTAATATAACCAACTAACTCATATGTAAACATTAAATGTGGCATTAAATATATCCATCTCCCCAACTACCAGTCGAGCATAGGACACGTGTCGAAATATGGCTTGAGTTGACTGCTCGACTGGTAGTTGGAGAGATGGGGATATTTAATGTGGTGAGGTAGATGAAAATTTTAATGATATATTAAATGTGAGTTAATATGAGTTAGTTGATAAATTTAATGGGTATTAAATGTGAGTTATTGTATGATAGGTGGTTTTAATAAATGTGGAATTAAATATCCATCTCCCCAACTACCAGTCGAGCATCAAACACTGATCAACTCATCACTAATCGACTACTCGACTTTTACCAAAATTTTTAATAGATATATATTCATATGGAAAATTATTGAAACGTATTCTCACATGTCCATACCATTCATATGGAAAAATTTCATGTGTTTCTTGTGTTTGAAGATAGCAATAGTTATGGTGTTTCACCAAGGTAGATATTAGATATGTCGGGTTAGTTTCATTTGTGAAGAAAAGTTCAAAATTAGCAAAGGATACGATTTAGGTTTTTCTTACAAAATGCCACACGGTCCGGTCCACATAGCTGATGATGATGATGTTGAATTTTTCGTTAACGAAGTTTGTAAACCGAAGGCTACATTGGCTAAACTTTTAATCAAAATGATTGTCAAAAGTTCAAAGGTAAATCCATCTTCTTCTAATGATTTTGATCTTAATGATTCCTTATTTCATAATGATTTTGATCCTCAATGTTTTTATAATCATTCGGAAATACCACAAAACGAACCTTTTGACAATCTCAACCAATCTAACAATTAATGTGTCAATAACTATATAAACCAGCCAAAAAATGAAATTTTCGAAAATTTTGGGAGTACATCTTCTTTAAAAGATCAATTTCTGCTTAAATGGCAAACAACAAATACAATCAAAAGTATGCCTCCTCCACCTGATCCACCAAGTCCTGAAATTAAGATCCTGAATACATTGAAATACAACAATAGCTCTATCATCCTCAAAGAGGGTGATGAATTTGATACTAAAGAATTATGCATGTTTGCAATTGCTAAAAAAGCTATCAAAGATGGATTTGAATTAAAGGCTAGGAAAACAAATAAGTCTAGGTACGATGTGATTTGTGTGCAAGATGGGTGAAAATGGAAGATAGTGTCTGGTAAGAACAAAATGGTGTTAAATGGAGATTAGAACAGTTTATTTATGTTCACACTTGTTCAAGAACACAAATTATCCTAATCACCGTAATGCTACCAAAAACTTTTGGGACATTTACTCGAACCCAAGATGAAAGATAGCAATGAATTTATACCCCAAAGGACATAATGGAAGATATTAGTCAAGAGTATAAAATTGACATTTCTTATAAAAAAGCATGGGTGGAAAAAGCGAGCATTGAATTGGTAAATGGTTGCCCTAAGGACTCGTTTGAGCAGTTACCATTTTATTGTCATAATTTAAAGATGAAAAATGACGGTACGGTAACACATATTGATACCGATGATGAAGGACACTTTAAAATCTGTTTTATAGCCTTTGGTGTTGCGGTAAGCATTTGTATATTGTTTATGAATTAGATGTGTTTTTTTTTTTTTTAAGTTTTTTTTAATATATTATATTTTGTGTGACTAATAGTTTGTACATAAAACAGATTCGGAGTTTCTTACGGTATATGCGACCATTGCTTATAATTGATGCAACACATCTTAAAGGGAAGTACCTTGGGACAAATTTGGTTTTCGTTGGAATGGATGGTAACAATCAAATTATACCTATTGCTACCGGTGTTTGTCAAGGTGAGACTGGGGAGGCATGGACATGTTTTTGTCCAAATTGAAAGAATGCATAGGGGAACAACCAGGTTTGGCTATTATATCGGATAGACATTATTCTATTGGACAAGCGTGTAACACGGTATTCCCAAATTCATTTCATGGTTACTGTTGTAGACATCTGATGATGAACTGCGGTTTGAACGGTAGTAGAAAGTTAAAGGCAAAATATTGGAAAACATGAAAAGTTTACACCGAGGAAGAATTTGATAGAGCGATTTCGGATCTTAGGGTATATAGAAATGGTACGGCTTATAACAAACTTCTTGAAGTTGGGTTTGGTAAATGGTCTAGGGCACATTGCACTGGTAATCGGTACAACTACATGACTTCAAACAGTGCAGAGTCAATAAATGCATTAACAAGGGATGTGAGAAAAGTACCAATAACAATGCTTATGGAGTGGTACAGAAAGCTTTTACAACGGTGGTATTGTGACCGTCGACACAAATATGAAGGTAATGGACTTTTTAAAATATGTTTTTTTTTCTTTCTTAGTCAATTTAAGATGAAAAGAACTATTATTTTATTTTGTAAATATTATTTCAGATGCACCCGAGGGAGAACTTAGTGATTGGGCTGCTGCGAAAGTACAGGACAGAATGTTGAAGAGCGTTAATTGGGTTGTGTATGGGATTGAACAGTTTAAACTCTACATGGTAGATGATCGTCGAAAACAACATACCGTGGATCTAGCTAGTAATTCATGTACTTGTCGTAAATGGCAACTTTCCGGCATACCATGTGGTCCTGCGATAGCGGTTACTAGAGTTCTTAGATTGTCTGATTGTAATCATTTGGCTTTTGATTGGTTCAAGAAAACAACATTGCAAGGTACGTACCAAGGATTGGTTTATCCTGTAGGAGAAATGTGAAGTTGGGAACTCCCTAATGGCTTGCAAGTTGTGAAGCCACCAATATTGGTAGTGCGTCAATCTGGAAGACCCAAAAACAAAGATCGTGTTTGTCACAATTCTCAATTTCCGGTCATTTTTCAAATTTACTATTCATCTCGGGAATTACTATTCATCGGTTACTATTCATCATTTTTGAAGTCGAGTTGATATTTTGAGAAGTTATTTCAAAATTTTACTATTCACAAAACACTATTCATCCCCGGAGAAAAAATTATATTTATGACAATTATCTGCATGTTAGTTCATGCATGGGTTTGCATAGTTCATTAACGTACATTTTCCTATTAAATAAACGCTATCGCGTAATCATTTATTTTGAACATTTGATCCGACACTTCCAAAAATTATTCCGATATATTTTTATACTCATTTTAATATTATAAAAATAATATTATTAGTTTACCCGGTGTTTTAAATTTATTTGGTATATAAATTGTTATATTTATATAATTACGACTGTTTTCGTAAATACTACTTGATAATTATTATTTCACTCAATTTTTGTAAGAAATGTATTTTTATAATTTTTATGACATCTATACTATTAAGGAAAAACTAAAAATCTTGAAAATGAAAAACTGAAAAGTATTGAAAGGAACTTAGATAATTAAAGTAAATATTAAAAGTTGGAAAAAATTAAAGTAACTATTGAAGGATGTAATACAAAGCCGAAAACTATTGAAAGAAACTTAGACATATTGAAAGAAATTGAAAACTTAAAACTATGTACTAAAATTAAAATGCAATGTCGAAACACGATTTGTCGGACACGAAAAGTATTAAAAGGTTGACTTCTTGTCACGTAAAGAATTCAACTTTTCATTGCCTATATAAACAATCTCAATGTGTTAATTCATTTCATATTTCATTAAACATGAACTTTTATTATTATTTTCGTTTATAACCTATAACTAATATTATTTTTATTCAATTTAAATCGTGTTTAATTTTAAAACTTTAAAACTTTTATTATTTTTATTTATAATTTATAAATATGTTTATCACTACAATTATTTGCCACTATAAAATCTAGTTGTATATAAAGGTACTCTTTATAGCAAAGAAAATGTACGGTAATATTAGCTAAATAATTGAGTTGAAGACATACATGCATTGATTGGTGCTCAAATATCCATATTTTGTTGGGCTAATGTTCAAACCTTCAAAGGTGCTCAAATATCCATATTTTGTTGACTTTGTAAATAGCGCGTGGTGTGTTGTGACGGCATGAGCAAGTTTTAGCAGTCAAGGCAAATCTTTTGCAATTTTAAGATGTTGCATAAGGCGATATAAAATATGAAAATATTTATATATTTATATCATATTTCATATATATTGAGTTTACAAAAAACGTTGTACATAATAAATAAGATTAAAAAAAACTATCCTTACATGTAGTATTCTTCAATTTAAAAAAAAAAGAAAAAAATTGATCGGAGTTGAATAAAAAAATTCGCCACGCCACACGCCTTAGTGTGCCTTATCGCGTCTTTTCTTACCTTATATCATGCCACGCCCAAAGTCGACGCCTTGGTTTATTTCGTAACGTGTAAGTCACACCACACGCCATGATGCGTCTTTTAAAACCATGCATGTTACATAAAATTTTAATGAAATATGTCATATTTTGAGGCATACCACGACACCACGTTACTAAAATATACATTTTAGAACATTTATTAAGCGATAAAAAAAAAAAAAAAAAAAAAAAAAAAAAAACCTCCCAACCTTATTTGGCTACTTCGGCGAACACAAAACCTAAACATCACTAAATCATATCTCCTTAACCGTGTATGTATCTTACATACACTCAGTCCATACTCGATCAATCCTTGTGATTTTTCAAGTACTGGCGTGTTTGTTTTGCTTGGTTTTGACGTGATTCTATTCTTTCAGTTTAGGGTTTACTGTTTTTGTAAAATAGGGTTTATCACTTATAGTGTTCTTGATATTTGCACTAATCTATAATCATTATAAGATCGAGGGCTGAAATCCTTGGGATTACAACTGCGCTATATCGATTTGAAACACTAATCTTTTTTTAAGGTTTTGACTGGTCACTTGAAAGTAGGGTTGTTTTGTGCTTCTTTATTTGTCTTCTGGTCGTGTTTGGACTATGTAACCATACAAAAGGGTTTTTTTAGATTCGGGAGGTAGTAATCATATGAAGAAAGGTGGAAATGGATTGGGCGTTGTCTCGTGTTTACAAACTGAAAGCATTAACGCCGTGGAATCGAATTTGAATGAAGGTAAGGATTTGGTAAATGTTCTAATCATGTCCCAACTATTAACAAAGTGATTGATCAAACAAAGGCACACGGTTCTTGTGAACATGTTAATGTACCAATAGTGAACCCGTTATTGAGCAGGAAACTGTTGAGACATGTAAGAATTTCGAGGTTGCGATGCGGGGTGCCAAAGATGCTACTACTAATGTAGGTAAATAGCCTATCGTTATGCCTGCTATTGAAGTCCCTATGCCAAGATCTTTTGCTAGTTTGGTGAATAATAAGGCTAATAACGTTAAGGTTAACTTTAGATCTCTTGACACGGGTATACCTACTAATGCTAAGGCTGAAGTTCAAATCCCTAAGGTTATGTTTGGCACAGGGCTTTTGAAGGCATATTGAGGCTTGGGCTTATAAAATAAGTCGGTTTATTAAATAAATCTTGTTTGTCACGAGGCTTATGGCTTACAGAATAAGCCATAATCCCAAGCCCATAGAAATGGGCTTATAAAGGCTTATGGCTAGTTAAATTACTTAAACACTCTTAAAAATATAATAAATTATCACGCAAAAGCCTAAAATATATCTGAAATTAATTTGATGTATTTTTATACGATTTTATATTAATAAGCTTCAGCTCCAACTAATTCGCCAAACAACTTTATAAAAATATAAACTCAATCTTTCGACTTATAATATAAGCCCTAGCCCTAGCCCCAGCCCCAGCCCATCCCGTCAAACATACCCTAAACCGTCTGTTTTGGAAGTTCAAGCCAGTTTTGGTTTTAGCTTATATGGTTATTTCGTGGGTACAAGAGTAGCATTCCCGGTTGTTGAGTACTATGTTAAGAATGCATGGAAGAAGTATGGCTTGGTTCGTGTAATGATGAACTCAAAGGGCTTCTTTTTCTTCAAGATTGCTTCTATTGAGGGTATGAATGGGGCATTGGAGAATGGTCCATGATTTATTTGATCTGCACATTGGACGCCTAATGCTAATTCACTTAAGGAAGATCTGAATTTGGTTCCCATTTAGGTAAAATTCCATGATAGTGATAGTGAAGTGTTCGAAGTATACAATAAAACTGTCAGTTTTATCGATTTTATAAGCTCCAAGGTTAATAAAGCTTCTAAAAATGGCAGTGGAGTGGGAAATAAAAGCTTGTAGGAATAATAGAAGGAAACTTATGATGAAGAACCGTACGATCATGATGATTGTATTAATCTTGGTTTGACTGATACTCAAATGCATTTTGCTAATGCCTTTGATATTAATCTTTCTGGTCAACTTAGATAACAATTATAGTAGGTCTCATAAGTGTGACATGTCATTCTTATGATAGTTTAAGTTTGAAGCACAGTTGGTGCGTTTGTTTTGGCCTAGTTTTGGCCTGAGATGTGAGATTAACCCACATTCATTGTTCTCTTAATTGTTTTTTGGAGTAATATATTTATCGAAGAACCCTTTACCCAAAAGTATTTATTGAAAATGAAACAATTCTTAGCCTATGTATTTAGGTGAGATAAATATAAAAGAAAATACACTCCTATTTTATTGTATATTACTTTCTTATAGAGTAAACTCCAAAATACATCCATGTTGTTTAACCCGTTTCACACCATACATCCCTCTCGCAAAAGTTTCAACAGATACATCACTCCGTTAGTAAAAGTTAACCTATATACATCCTCAGTTAAAATAAGGACTAACAGTGCAAATTATTTCTCCGCTATCTCCTAACGAGATAGATAATGTTTACACCGTTAATCCTCCGGGTTAACGGTATTTGCACCGTTAGTCCTTTTACGCTTACTTCGCTTCTATGTTCTTTTCATTTTTTTACGTTTCCATTTTTTTATGTTTTCGCCCGCTTTTTTTTCGCTTTTACGTTTTCCGTTTTTAAGTCTTTGTCCGCTTTTAAACGTTTACCGCTTTTACGTTTTATTCTCGCTTTTACGCCGCAGCTTTTTTTTTGTTTTTTATGCCTGCTTTATTATGTTTCATCTATTTTTTTACGCCGACCTTTTCACGCTTTCATAGTTTTTATCCATTTTCATACACTTTATTAGTTTTCGCCTATTATTCTACGCCGCTTGTTTTTCTTATGCTTTTATCCGCTTTTCATTCGTTTTATACATATAATATGTATGAAAACGGATAAAATGTATGAAATGGATAAAACGTATGAAAATTGATAAAAATGTTTATGTATCGATTTTAAATAACGATTTTGACCCATTTCGGCCGAATCATCAAAAGTGTAAAACACGAAGTTGTCCGTAATGATGTTTTACATTAAGACTCGCGAGATTTTAACCTCGAAAATTCAAAATAACGGACGAAAACGTAAAAAGGACGAAAACGTAAAAACAAACGAAACGTAAAAACAAAGTAAAACGAAAAAATACGAAACGTAAAAACGGGCTAAAACGTAAAAACGGACGAAAACGTTAAAGACGGACGAAAACGAAAAAACGGACGAAAACGAAAACGGACAAAAACGTAACAAAGCGGGCGAAACTAAGAAAACGTAAAATGACTAACGGTGCAAGTACCGTTAACCCGAGGACTAACGGTGTAAACATTATGTATCTCGTTAGGAGATAACGGAGAAATAATTTGCACCGTTAGTCCTTATTTTAACCGAGGGATGTATATATGTTAACTTTACTAACTGAGTGATGATCTTTGAAACTTTATGAGAGGATGATGGTGTGAAACAAGGGTAAACCACAGTGATGTATTTTGAAGTTTACTCCTTTCTTATATTAATAAGTTTTAACTTTTGCTCGTGTAAGCTTATACACATAGCCAAATTAAATTCAAGGCGCACTCTTTACATTTAAAAAGTGCAGCAACTGTCCTAATAAAAAACTTTTAGTTGCAGATTTAGTTTTTGTTCGAAGTTAAATGGCTAAAATGCCCTTTTGGCGAAAGGAGAAGAATACAGGGGTGTTTCAATCATTTCAGTTTGGCTAAGGACAGAATTTGCAACCCAAAAGTTTCCCACATAGACGATACCTGCATTTTCAAAATGTTAAGGACAGCACCCGCAACTTGGGCAAACCACAAAAATAATTTAAAATTCACTCATTTTTTAGATAATAAAAGTTGCGATTTCTGCAATGGCTCTTTTTAAACAAAAAAAGTTGGACAAGAAGTGTTAGCATGCTAACAAGAATTTTAGTCGCATTGTTTAACATGAAATTAAAAAAACAAAAAGAGTAAATTGCAAAACTCGTCTTTGTGGTATGTCAATGTTACAGTTTTTACTTTTTCGAAAGTGCAGGCGTCGTTCCTATAAAAAATTATTGGTGCGGATATTATCCTTGGCCTAAAATAAAATGACTAAAATGCCTTAAAGTGTAAGACATAACATCACTAAATTTAGTCATTTTATTTTAAGACAGGGACAAAATCCGCACCAAAGGTTTCTCACAAAGATGTCGCTTGCATTTTCGAAAAGATAAAGACAATACGTATAAATTGAACATACTACAAAGACGATTTTTGCAATTTACTCGAACAAAAAGTTACATCGTGGCTCTTAACTATACTCGGCGGAAAGTTCATTTATATCAACATCTAGTCAAAATCGGATGAAAATGAAAGAAGTAGAAGAATGAAAATGAGGCTACGATAAAATATAATAATAGGGATAATTTATATGGAGGACATCGAAGTTTTCAACTTTTAACATATAATAAGTCATTTATTTACATAAATGAACTTACATGTCACCCAACTATATTTTGTTTTCATTTACATCAATTTTAACCAAATTTATGCCCAAAAACTATAAAATATAAATAAGAAATCAGCCTCTAACTTCTTCAAGCAATACGAATGAAAAGTTTGATATGAAATATCGATTATACCATTAATATAAGTGTAAATTTATATTATTTAGTACTTTAGAAGGATAAAATTGGACTTTCGTAACTGCTTTTTTATTCGTATTAATTTAATATGTTAGTATTAGGTTCATTTTTGCAGTTTGATAATTATCCGGATTGAATTTGACAAGAATTGATGTAATCTATATTACATATAAAGAGTGTATGGTCAAATCTGAAAGTGAAATGTGAGATAAATGACAGTGTAATTAATACTCATATTAAAACACTTTCATTATTTAAAAGATAATAATTTATTCACATCAGATAACCAATTAAAAGATATATACCAAATTAAAAATCAACCAATTAAAACACTCACTGATTAAAAGTATAATAAAATTTTCACAATGTACAATTTAAACAAGTTACAATTTAAACAAGATACAACATAATCAAAATATAAAATAATTAAACACATTAATTAATGTTATTTTAAAACACCCTAAATGAAAAATACATGTTATTATACATATTATACAAATTAATAAAACACACAAAGCTTCATACAAGCTAACAAGTTGATGGTATATCTAGTTTTGAAAACCGGACCGGACCAAAGGGTTCAACCAGGAACCGGTGTCGCCACCAGTTCAGCTAACCAATGAAAGCCATCCGAAAACGAACCAGAGAGGACTCGTTTAAACCGATATAAACTAGTGGAATTAGGTCTCATCGAGATCTATTTATGTAACACCCCAACCCGACAAGGGTAAAGATATCACAAATACAGTTTCATATCAGAACTTTAAGTACTATACAAAAGCGAAGTCTTACAAAATATTCAAAAGAAACATAAATAACTAAACTTTCAAAATAAATCTAAGATTTCTATGGTCAAGTCTTGCTCTCATTTCTACTCTCAAACCGGATCGCCTATCCCATAAGCTCATCTTGAATGCTTAAAACCGCCGCAGAAAAGAAAAGTGCGGTGAGCTTACAAAGCCCAAGTGAATGATATAACGAAACAAAAGCTAAAAACAGAGTAAATATACAAATACGAAATCAAAATGAAATAATGACGAAGGATCTTTAGGATTCTGTGGAAGCACAAATATACGTAAATCCAAACAACCACATAACAGTTTAGACATCGATAGCACATCAAAGACACAAACACAAACATATCGTAACAACCAAACACATTGCATACCAAAGTAACAGACACATATAAGCCAAACGGAATGTCTAAAGACTAACGGAAAACACTTCTAAACAAATAAACATGGCATTCATACAAATCAAGTAATCAACATATAATATACTTAATGCAATATTGTAGCAAATGAATTATCGACAAGTCATGGCGTATATAATAGCTAAACCAGTTCTCGATCAATTCCTAACCTTAGCAGAGTTTAACATGGCGGTCGATATATATCTGATAGGTATATTAACGGTAATTAAGTTTCACAATATTAATCGAACCGATTTTACTGGGATGAACTTACATACAATCAAATACACACTAGTATAGTCCTCTTACAAATCAACGAATTCACGAATAATAACAAATCATAATATCGATATCCGAATCATGTTTAAAACACATTAATCATATCCTAGCATGGCAAGCGGTAGTCACATAAACATGTAAAAGCATAAACATCTTCAATAAACATATAATAACTCAAGATGCAAATGTAAGTATTGGCAAATACGGAATCATAAAATGTAATTCATAAAATGTAATTAACAGATAAGGTTTAGTCATCCACCACGAGCCCGTAAACATAGATCATAACATATCATAGTAACCATTGTATTCTGAGGGTGACCTCGGAATACCATATATAATATGAGGAGACCTCAAGTAACCAATGGAGTAGCTAGCTCCCGAATTTGTGAAGACGCGTATTGCACACCTACATCATTCACCGTAAAACATATCGATAATGATAACAGATCTAGGATGCATCCATACGCCCTTCCTACATATTCAAAAATATGCTTCACCATCCGTGAGACGTGGCGTAACATCACTCTATCGCCCTAGAGTCATATCGAGGTGCATCATCGACACGGACATGGAACCCCATGACTAGTTAAATATTTGGCTCGGTGTCAAACTAACTTAGGTCAAACCGATTTGTCATAAACAACACGTATCATAATCCAAACCCAAGGTCACAGATAACATATCGATAGTCCATATCATCGTGTTCATATTCGTATATTCGTAAATCATAAGTTCATATCATAGTGGCATATCATATATTCATAAGCGGAGTTCATATTCGAAGTTCATAATCAACCATAGCAAAGCTCAACAGATGTGCATATCAAAATCTTCCTAACATAAGTTCATATCGATATTGCATAGTTCACTAGAACATAAGTTCGAGATAAGTAATGATCAAACATTCGTAAAAGGGTTCATAGCAATGGCATTGGGAATCCTAATAAGCATAATAGGAAAGCGAACGAAAAGAACATCATAAGGAACCTTTATCGACAAGGTCGAATATCTCGTATCTTTAAAGCAAATGAGAAGAAAAGCAAACGAATGAACGAATACGAAGATGTAACGTCGCGTCTCCTCCAACGAATCTACACGGATTATGATTATTTAATACTTATTAGTATAACGGATTAATCTCATTAATACTTTTAGGGTTGTCGATTGTTCCCATTTTTAGTGATGCACGAATTCCAACGTTTTAGGGTTTCAATTATTAATTAGCCAAACGTATGGGTTTAATATGATAATCATCTTATTTAAGAGCTTATATGATCATTATTCATAGCATAGGGTTTACAAATGTCAAAGACGGATTTTAAGACTCTCTTTCAAAGTAGTTTACATAATTTATAACTCACATGAAATAACGAAATTACACAATTAACTTTTAACCCTTAATCAACTTCCCATTTTTAGTTCTAGGGTTTCCATACCTTCAATATTACTTATTACGCATTCAATTAACATGTTACTCCTTTTAATGACTTCCACTTTGACCTAGAACGATATGGAAACAAACCGGTTACCTCAAACTCATGCATGTCCTTACGTAATTCATTTACACATGTTGACCCATAATTACCCAAAATTACATGTTGCACCTTTAACATCTTTAATTATACGATCTAACCTTCTATTTTCATATTTTACACTTTTAGCCCAAAGGTTTTAGAATTTACAAAACATACCCTTTTAGTTAAATAAAATTTGAATAGCCCTCTAAATATCCAAAATCACACGCTTAACCCCACACTTATTTTATACGCTTAGTACATGTCTTTAACGTTTTCAAAAATAACCTTTAAGTTTCAATATTTACAAGATCAACCCAAACCTTTTATTTAGAACCGATTAGGCATAATTCAAAAGTAAGCCCTAAACCTAAGTTACACCAATCATTAGCTCATCATTACCACTTCATTAATTACCTTCAAGGATTACAAGGAAACCCTAGTTCATGAAAACCCTAATCGCCTTTTAAAACCTTTCCTTTTATGCGTTTCGAACAAGAAAACCCAAGACAATTCACACAAGCTTCAAATTCATAAACATGTATTTTAATCAGGTCTTATAACATGTATCAACTTCTGAAAAAATCAATTCATGATCTCTAAAAATATTATAAGCTCATTCGTTAATTAATATACGATTTTAGGGTTTTGGATTCCAAATAATTTCATACGACTTATAAATCATGCATGGCTAATTTTTATGTGTTATATACGACTTGTAGGACTGAATTCAACATTAGGAACATACCCTTGATGAGCTTGGATCGTTAGAACAAAAGAAGCACAAAACCTCACTGTCGAAACCCTAATTCATCCAAAACTCACCACGACTAAAACAGCAGCTCGGAACTCAAACACTATTTTTCCCACCTTCTATACCTTGAATCTCGTCCAAGAAAATGGTCTCAAGCTCTGAAACTGGAATTCGATTTATGAAGGGTTTTGAAGTCGGTTTTAGGGTTATCGGCAATAAGGGATTTTATGGGAACCGAATTTTTATATATACTTGATTTATTATTTTTATTATGGGCTTTATAATGTATTGGACTTAAATTAAATGGTCTCTTACTAATATAAATTTATATTGGGCTTTACTAATTAATTTCTTTTATAAACTATTTTACATACTTTCATTAATATGTAAAATACAAAACTAATTTTTATAAAATCATAAACTATAAAAATTACCTTTACAAAGTGTTTAATATTTATTTAGATCATGTGGGATATTTCTTAAAATTTTCCGAATTTACATATCTTATTTGGTATTCTTTAAATTAATTTCTCATACTTTGATCATAGGGTATTTTGGTCTTTTGTGAACCGAGAAGTTCCGTATTACAATTCTTCCCTCTAAAAGAAAATTTCGCCCTCGAAATTGGACAAGACGGAATAGAACAGAAAACTAATCGATTTCGAATTTCTAGGAATATAACGAACATAAATCTTATCTCGGAACAAATGAATTTCTTATCGTAATATTTGAACTCATATTTATTCGTAAATTAAATCAATAGTCAAATACTTATAATAGATAATTATATACTTATCAAGTAATGGCGGAGAATGATGAGACGTAGAAAATCAAACGACAAATTCGACTTATTCAGATATCTAATGATGAGGACATCATATGCATAGACGGAATAAATCCTATCGGCCTTAATAGTCGCAGTAAATGTGTGGAGACATATATGCTTAAGGTGGTCATAGCAATCTATAGGTTCGTGACAGATCATAACAACTTCGGATTCCAAACGTATAAAACTTATACGAAATGATATCGATTTAAAATCTCACAATTAGGTACGGAATTTCAAACGAACATGAAAGCACCAAATAATGTATACAAGTCAAAGTCTATACACATCAATCACAGCATTTCCCGACGTCGATACCTCCAATAAGTTCAGATTATATGATCTCGGTATTATTACGTTGATCAAAGGCCATAATACTTGCATCACATAACAAGTTCTTATTGTCACTATATTCGGTCTCGGGTCATGACAAAACACATAACTAATATCGTAACAAAGCATACCACATACGATAATACACGTATAGCAAGTAACCTACTATAACAAACCATACACATGAGTATGCCATCATGATGGCCATACTTCATTCAAGCTAATAACATCATGGAGAAAATAAATAGCGGACAAAACTTATGAGGACTAACGGAAACTTTAACGAATCTATCGAAAGAAACAACAGACAGAACTATACTTTCAAAATTTTGTTTTATTTCCATTAATCAAACAAAATTTGCGTAATCGCCTAAAGATGAACTTTCCAAAACAAAACTTAAAATCCCAGATTCAAACGTCAAAATGAAAACAAAAGAACCTAACTCAAAATCAATCGTCGAAAATTCTCATAGGAAGGGCAACAAATCGAAGTTTAAATTCCTATTCTTGTGTCGGATTGAACCTACTAGTAGTCAGACTCCAAATCGAGTCCACCTCGTATTCTTCCTCATGACTCATTCATCGACGATCCGTAAAGAAAAGCCGGATATACCGTAATGCTAAACGATAAAACTTCACGATTCACACCGAGTTCAACAAATCGTAGAAAAGCAATACGATCGTAATCACTTATCGAATATCAAACCGTCTTGAAACACATGACAAACGAATCGAGTGACATAAGTCGCGCCCAAATCATATGAAGTAGATGAATCTTCTCACCACCGGTTGAATCTTGTCTCCGTCTCTTGCATCTTTGGTTGGTCCATCCAACTTCCTCCAACAAAGATCCCGATGTCTCCAATAACACGGCAATGAAAGTGTGGCTTCGCTTCACGAACCTCTCCAAAGACAGAACCGTCGCGAAGAACGCAGGGTCGGCACTATCTTCTTCGGCTCCACGGTTAGTCTCCATCTAACGATCGACAAACGGACGAAAAAAACAAAATAACAAAATTTGATGCGAACAAAGGAGGCCAATTTAGTGAAGGCAAAAGGATATCAAGTCAAATCGAACGACCATCAAAAGGAATCGAAGATATCCGAATGGCGGAAACCTAATGTCTACCCACTTCTCACAGTGTCATAGCCTAAGCTCTATGGTCCTAAAACCTAGAGCTCGATACCATAATTGTAACACCCCAACCCGACAAGGGTAAAGATATCACAAATACTGGGCTTATATCGAACTTTAAGTACTATACAAAAGCGAAGTCTTACAAAATATTCAAAAGAAACATAAATAACTAAACTTTCAAAATAAATCTAAGATTTCTATGGTCAAGTCTTGCTCTCGCTCTACTCTCAAACCGGATCACTATCCCATAAGCTCATCTTGAATGCTTAAACCCCGCAGAAAAGAAAAGTGCGGTGAGCTTACAAAGGCCAAAGGAATGTATATAACGAAACAAAAGCTAAAAATGAGTAAATATACAAATACGAAATCAAAATGAAATAATGACGAAGGATCTTTAGGATTCGTGGAAGCACAAATATACGTAAATCCAAACAACCACATAACAGTTTAGACATCGATAGCACATCAAAGACACAAACACAAACATATCGTAACAACCAAACACATTGCATACCAAAGTAACAGACACATATAAGCTAAACGGAATGTCTAAAGACTAACGGAAAACACTTCTAAACAAATAAACATGGCATTCATACAAATCAAGTAATCAACATATAATATACTTAATGCAATATTGTAGCAATGAATTATCGACAAGTCATGGCGTATATAATAGCTAAACCAGCTCGATCAATTCCTAACCTTAGCGAGTTTAACATGGCGGTGTCGACATATACGATAGGTATATTAACGGGTAATTAAGTTTCACAATATTAATCGAACCGATTTTACAGATGAACTTACATACAATCAAATACACACTAGTATAGTCCTCTTACAAATCAACGAATTCACGTAACAATAACAAATCATAATATCGATATCCGAATCATGTTTAAAACACATTAATCATATCCTATCATGGCAAGCGGTAGTCACATAAACATGTAAAAGCATAAACATCTTCAATAAACATATAATAACTCAAGATGCAATGTAAGTATTGGCAAATACGGAATCATAAATGTAATTCATAAAACAGAATTAATGATAAGGTTTAGTCATCCACCACGAGCCCGAAACATAGATCATAACATATCATAAGTAACCATTGTATTCTGAGGGTGACCTCGGAATACCATATATAATATGAGGAGACCTCAAGTAACCAATGGAGTAGCTAGCTCCTGAATTTGTGAAGACGCGTATCAGCATACCTACATCATTCACCGTAAAACATATCGATAATGATAATGATCTAGGATGCATCCATACGCCCTTCCTACATATTCAAAAATATTCTTCACCATCCGAGACGTGGCGTAACATCACTCTCGCGCCCTAGAGTCATATCGCAGGTGCATCATCGATACGGACATGGAACCCCATGACTAGTTAAATATTTGGCTCGGTGTCAAACTAACTTAGGTCAAACCGATTTGTCATAAACAACACGTATCATAATCCAAACCCAAGGTCACGATAACATATCGATAGTCCATATCATCGTGTTCATATTCGTATATTCGTAAATCATAAGTTCATATCATAGTGGCATATCATATATTCATAAGCGAGTTCATATTCGTAAGTTCATAATCAACCATAGCAAAGCTCAACAGATGTGCATATCAAAATCTTCCTAACATAAGTTCATATCGATATTGCATAGTTCACTAGAACATAAGTTCGTATAAGCAATGATCAAACATTCGGAAAAGGGTTCATAGCAATGGCATTGGGAATCCTAATAAGCATAATAGGAAAGCGAACGAAAAGAACATCATAAGGAACCTTTATCGACAAGGTCGAATATCTGCACCTTAAAGCAAATGAGAAGAAAAGCAAACGAATGAACGAATACGAAGATGTAACGTCGCTCCTCCAACGAATCTACACGGATTATGATTATTTAATACTTATTAGTATAACGGATTAATCTCATTAATACTTTTAGGGTTGTCGATTGTTCCCATTTTTAGTGATGACGAATTCCAACGTTTTAGGGTTTCAATTATTAATTAGCCAAACGTATGGGTTTAATATGATAATCATCTTATTTAAGAGCTTATATGATCATTATTCATAGCATAGGGTTTACAAATGTCAAAGACGGATTTTAAGACTCTCTTTCAAAGTAGTTTACATAATTTATAACTCACATGAAATAACGAAATTACACAATTAACTTTTAACCCTTAATCAACTTCCCATTTTTAGTTCTAGGGTTTCCATACCTTCAATATTACTTATTACGCATTCAATTAACATGTTACTCCTTTTAATGACTTCCACTTTGACCTAGAACGATATGGAAACAAACCGGGTTACCTCAAACTCATGCATGTCCTTACGTAATTCATTTACACATGTTGACCCATAATTACCCAAAATTACATGTTGCACCTTTAACATCTTTAATTATACGATCTAACCTTCTATTTTCATATTTTACACTTTTAGCCCAAAGGTTTTAGAATTTACAAAACATACCCTTTTAGTTAAATAAAATTTGAATAGCCTCTAAATATCCAAAATCACACGCTTAACCCCACACTTATTTTATACGCTTAGTACATGTCTTTTATCGCTTTTTCAAAAATAACCTTTAAGTTTCAATATTTACAAGATCAACCCAAACCTTTTATTTAGAACCGATTAGGTATAATTCAAAAGTAAGCCCTAAACCTAAGTTACACCAATCATTAGCTCATCATTACCACTTCATTAATTACCTTCAAGGATTACAAGGAAACCCTAGTTCATGAAAAACCCTAATCGCCTTTTAAAAACCTTTCCTTTTTATGTTTTCAACAAGAAAACCCAAGACAATTCACACAAGCTTCAAATTCATAAACATGTATTTTACTCAGGTCTTATAACATGTATCAACTTCTGAAAAATCAATTCATGATCTCTAAAATATTATAAGCTCATTCGTTAATTAATATACGATTTTAGGGTTTTGGATTCCAAATAATTTCATACGACTTATAAATCATGCATGGCTAATTTTATGTGTTATATACGACTTGTAGGACTGAATTCAACATTAGGAACATACCCTTGATGAGCTTGGATCGTTAGAACAAAAGAAGCACAAAACCCTCACTGTCGAAACCCTAATTCATCCAAAAACTCACCACGACTAAAACAAAGTACTCTCCGAACTCAAACACTATTTTTCCCACCTTCTATACCTTGAATCTCGTCCAAGAAAATGGTCTCAAGCTCGAAACCGGAATTTGATTTATGAAGGGTTTTGAAGTCGGTTTTAGGGTTATCGGCAATAAGGGATTTTATGGGAACCGAATTTTTTATATATACTTGATTTATTATTTTTATTATGGGCTTTATAATGTATTGGACTTAAATTAAATGGTCTCTTACTAATATAAATTTATATTGGGCTTTTACTAATTAATTTCTTTTATAAACTATTTTACATACTTTCGGCTAATATGTAAAATACAAAACTAATTTTTATAAAATCATAAACTATAAAAATTACCTTTACAAAGTGTTTAATATTTATTTAGATCATGTGGGATATTTCTTAAAATTTTCCGAATTTACATATCTTATTTGGTATTCTTTAAATTAATTTCATACTTCGATCATAGGGTATTTTGGTCTTTTGTGAACTGTAGAAGTTCCGTGTATTACAATTTATCTCGTTATCGTCACAGGTACCGCAACAAACGCTTTGGTACTCGCTATACTATATATAAAGGAAACCAAAAGTAAAAGTAAAAGTTGAAACTAAAAAAAGAAATATTGAAAACATATATTTCAAAAGGAAACTATTAATACATATCGAAAACCGGTTGACCTGGGATGCTTCAAACCCGACGGGTTGACCCTTTTTTGACCCAAACCATCGGGTTGACTCGGTTTAAATTGATCCATTTTTCAACCGGAACGGTTCAACAGGTTGAACCACCCGGGTCGAACCGGGTTTCAAAACATTATGTTTGATCCTCAAATCTTCAAACTTTTATTATTTTTCGTTTATAACCTATAAACTTTTTTTTATCACTAAACGATCTGTCGCTATAAAATATCGATTCTTAATATGCACAGTCTTCGCCTAACAAGATAAATACATAATTTGATGACTTATAAATTACTTTCTAAAAATAAGTGACCTATATCACAAAAACTTAAAAATTCGATAACATGCTAATATATTGTCCCAAAATAATACTCCCTCCGTCCCATTTTTATTGTCTACTTTGACTTTGATCAGTCTTTCTTGTTCAACTTTGACTATTAATATATTTATTTGTGTTATATAATACTTGATGAAAATTATAACAATGAAAATACATTTAAAACCTAATACATTCATATATTTTTCATCAAATATTATATAACACAAACAAAAATAATTATGGTCAAAGTTGAATAAAAAAGACTAAAAAAGTCAATAAAAGACAATAATTTTATGACGGAGGAAGTATTAATAAGATAAAAGACAACCATTATAATAAAGAACACGTCTTATATATTATCTATAGTTCTATACCGTTTCTGACCGGACATTTGCAATGAGGTTTCAATAAAAAAATGTGACTCATCTTTACTTTCAAAGGAAAAGTTAAAATGTCATAATAGCACATTCTCAAACAAGGATGACTCATCTTATATTTACCATACATTTGCCTCATTTGGTTATACATCACCATCATAAGTCATTGGACATATATGGAAATTAAATGAAATTGCATTGTCAAAATAAGTTTAAAAAATATTGTTGTATTTTGGAGTAAAATATTTAGACAAATGACTCATCACTACATCACTTACGTTATATCAACATACTTGTAACTATATGAAATATTTTTGCAACACTAATCGTTAACAATACTCTAATATGTTTGTTGCTTGTTTATTAAGACGTTTTGAGTTTTGAATTTGCTTACCACATGTTATTGTGAAAAGGTGATTAGAAAGTCCTGACGTAAATTAAATAATGTCATTGTTTTGTTAAATTGTTTGAATGATTTTAATTTGAAGAATTTATATATAGAATCACCGCATTGTGATGAATAAGAACTTTATATATAAAATGAAACATTTTTATCATACATTTAACATAGTCAATAAAATCATTATAGAAAAAATGATGAATATCAGAATAAATTTCGATCACATATGTATTTTGTGACACCTTCAAGATAAAATGACCATTTTACCCTTCAAATTTGAAAAATAAGGTAAAATGGTCACAAAATCACACAATAATCGAATTTAAAGTTCAAGACACACAATAGTACACACATCAAAATCATTATATAAATTATCTAATCTTAATATATATAAATTTAAGATAATAAAACACTATTACACATCATAAGAGACAATAAGGATATGTTTGATTGGTCCTGAATGAGATGATTCAACGCGATTTTTATCAGATTACCTTAATCGGTCAACATTTTTAATGATTAAAAAAACTTACCTAATTAACCTATTTATATACTCATTTTACGAATCTAAACTATTTTTTTATGTTTACCAAACTGAACTAAAGATGTCACATCGCACTTTTCAGTCACCTGTATATAATTCGCCCAGATGTTCTAGTTGCCCAAAATTTCCTCCATATATTTCAAATGTTTAATAGAATCGTCCGAAATAAGAGTAAATTACACTGCTCATCCTTGTGGTTTCGCTGACCGCAGGCTTTTGTCCTTCGACCAAAAACAGACCGTCCGTCCCTGTGGTAAACGTTATGCATCGCTCGTCCCTCCATCCAACTGGGCCCACCAATTCCCACTAACGACAATTAAGTCACTAAACCCACGAGGGCATATCCGCTATTTCCAAACCCCCACAAAACCGATTTTTCTCTCTTCTCTTATTTCTCTTTTCATTCTCTTCCCCACCAACTCTTTCTTCCCAAACTTTCATCTACACCATCTAAATTGGTCATCATCTTCATCACAATAATCTTATCACCACTATTTTATCAAAAATCTATACAACAATTAAATTTTAATTTTATTCATTCATATATGCAAATAATGCAATAACCCAAAACTCATATATTAAAAACCCACCACTCATCCGCCATCACCACCGACCTATCGGCTGCCACCTAACATGTAGGTCCGTCGCCGGCACCGCCACCACCACCACCATCATCCTCATAATTTATCATCTTCCCCAACACAACCACCCCTTAACAATAATTAAAACCCCATTATTAAAACCCCATTAACAATAATTAAAGAAAGGTAAGTCAAACCCACCCTTTCTCACCTCCAAAGCCTTGCCTCCTTCTCCTGATGATAAACCGCCATCACCATCGCCCCATACATCCATCCCTATCCTACCTGCTCTCCTCCCACACGATTTCCCAGTTATCAAGGATGTGTTTCCATCATCTTTCCCTTGTCCAAGGCAAACATTGAGGGTTCACTTTCACAGTTTTCTCTCCATCCCAAGAAAACATCACGAGGACACATAGGAGGTGATGATCAATTGTGATCTTTGCTCATAACGGATCTTCACAAAGTTCAGGAAGAAAAGTTTGGTGAAGGCCCTCTCCTCTCTTTTCTATTTATACCGAACGCAGTCACAAGGATGGTCACACCTTCAAGTATCACAAGTAAAAAAAATTAGGGTTCTATCATAAATTGGGGTTTTTCAAAATTAGTATAGGGGTTTTGTAATTCAAGGTGCAAGAAGTCTAAAGTAAGTCTCAATTTATCTAATTCTAACTCGATCCATTCCAATCGGAGTTCTTGTTGTTCAGATCATCACTCTCGACCCACAGATTATTATTGTAAGAATAATACTTGTAAATTTTGGATTATGAATTAATTTATTATTAAATCTTTTTATATTTCGAATTTCGTATTGGTATTGTTTGGATTAGATGATGTTGGTATATGTTGTTGTTGTTGTTGTGAACGCAAGAGAAAACGAGAAATAAGAGAAAGAGAAAGAAAAATATGGTTTTGTGGGGGGTTTGGAAATGACGGATATGCTCTCGTGGGTTAAGTGACTTAACTGACGTTAGTGGGAATTGGTAGGCCCAGTTGGATGGAGGGACGAACGATGCATAATGTTTCCCACTTAAGGACGGACGGTGCAACTTTTTTGGTCAATAGACGAAACCCTGCGATCAACGCAAACCACAAAGACGAACGGTGTAATTTACTCCCGAAATAATCAAATTCGCCTGTATACTCGCCCACATTTAGTTAGTATAGTATTCTTTCATTAATGTCAATACTCAATAGTATTCTTTCATTAATGTCATTCTGAATTTGCTATGTTGGAGTATTAAAAAAGAACTTTTACTGCTATTAACTATTTGTCATAAAAAAGTATGTAATTAATATATTATTTTATAACTTATTTTAATTTCCAATAACTTTTCATAAAGTTAAAAAGTGAAGTAATTGCATAAATAAAATATAAATATAGTAAAATGTACAATGGTTATACGAGTTTGTGCCAGTTCACCTAGATATTGCCCATGAATCGCTCAGGCTTCACTAGATGTCGTTCAGAGTTTAGTTTTCGCCCAGGAATCGCATATATGTCGCCCAGACTCGAGTCAATCTTCATTTAACTTTTCAGGCGCGTAAACATGTTGCCCAGAGAAATTTTGGACACGTGTACGATTAAAATTGTATCTTGAAATGAATCTAAATGGTTGATATTTAAAAGTTCATTTTCGTAAAAAACATTAGCGAAGTCGAGTTTCGTAAAATAATAATAGAAATGAGCCGTTCAAAAAATTCTCTTTAAAAAAAACTGCCAAATTTAAGGATGATAAATATTGCACTTACCGATTTAACGAGGTAGGGGGCACTAAGCGATTCAGTGGACTTCATATTCACCTAAGGGTCATACTATTAATACCTCCTATCCCGCATTTTATCATCTTCACCCCTCTTTTATCTTTATGCTAACAATACAAAACAATTTTTTATCAGTTTCTGTTTCATGTTTTTATGTTTTTTTATTACTTTTGACTTGTTAAACTTTATATTTTAAGTTTCGTACTTTTTGTTTTGTAGTTTTATAATAAAAACATTATTAAAAAATTAAAAATAAAAATGAAAAACCTAGGAGGTATTATTTGTGTTTTAGCTTCTTCTAGGGGTGTAAACGAGACGAGACAGCTCGCGAGCTATTTGAGATCGACTTGTGAACTACTCGAAATCGACTCGATATAAACAAGTCGAGCTCTAGCTCTAGCTACACGAGTACACTTTCGAGTCAAGTTCGAGCTAGAAAATACTCGGCTCATGAGCCCTTCGAGCTTCAATGATATTACACTTTTACTGTTTTTAATTACTTGTAGTTATGCAATTGTCCTAAGATCGAGTCAACTCGTGCTTGATATGCTCATTTTTCATCAAGATTGAGCTTTAAATGTGAAATTTTGAGTTTAGTTTGAGATAACGAGCCGAGCTCGAGCTTGAAATCCAAAGCTCGACCGAGCTCGAAATCCAAAGCTCGACCGAGCTCAAGTCGTGCTTCGAGATCAAATTTTAGTAGTCGGGTTCGAGCTTGACAGTACTCGGCTTGACTCGATTTGTTTGCACTTTTATCTTCGCTTAATTACCCCTAATATTCCACGCTCTCTCTCTCATCTAATCATTTTATATAAAACTAAGGATGTGATATGCACATCACAAAATTGATGTGCATACCATCGCTATACATATATGATGTTGTAACCTATGCATCAGTGATGTGATATTGTAGTATTTACATTATTTGTTATGGTATGTATGTATATCACTTCTCAAACAATTAGTATGGTACGATCAAACGAGGCATAAATAATCTATAATTGTTTTTTTTTTGTTTTTTTTACTTTTCATTTTTTATTCTATATGTTTATCATTACTGGTATTATTTAGGTAACGGTTAACTTTTTATTTATTAGCGTAAAGTTGGTGCTAACGTGATACGCCTGGGCTCGAGCCCAAGGCTCATTTAGCTATTAGGGTTTTATCTTGTCTTATAAATACTCTTTGTAATATTTTGGGCAAATGAAAAAAAAATGCATCGAACTTGACACTTTTTATGATTGTGTGTAGCCAACTATTTTTTTTCTTATTGTGTGTACTGAACTTTCAAAATTCGATTATTGTGTGTATTTTGTGACCATTTTACCCTTAATTTT
This sequence comes from Chrysanthemum lavandulifolium, assembly GCA_022545495.1. Lineage (NCBI taxonomy): Eukaryota > Viridiplantae > Streptophyta > Magnoliopsida > Asterales > Asteraceae > Chrysanthemum > Chrysanthemum lavandulifolium. The sequence goes on along the minus strand of CM040239.1, from coordinate 243,896,690 downwards.
TTCAACTTTTGAAGGGTAAAATGGTCATTTTACATGACAAAATAGTCACAAAATACACATAATGATCAAAATTTGAAAGTTCAGTACATACAATAAGAAAAAAGATAGTTGGCTACACACAATCACATAAAGTGTCAAGTTCGATGCATTGTTTTGTCATTTGCCCTAATATTTTAGTTCATCATTCAATCAAGTTTAATATCAATAATTCTCTAGTTCTTCTCTTCAATTTCTTAAGGAGCTCGCACACGCTTGAAGTGGTGCCTTATCCCGATACAACCCCTAACAGGGTCGTATCAATTGGTGCTTTCATTGAGAGCTCTCGTTGAGAGGGCTTACGATTAGGGTTCCAATGATTATAAAAATAAAAAATTGTTCATCGACACCATTCACATGGTACTATTCACCCGTTACTGTTCATCGCGGGTACTATTCATCGAAAAAAAAATTCGAGTTATTAATCGCTTGAGTATTATTCATGGCATCAGGCGGCAGCGATCAGGACGCGGAATACACACTTTCTAAACTCTTACTGATGGGTACGCTAACCGAATATGAGATTGAGTTTGTGGTGCTTGCAAATCGAGTAACAGGATATCTGAATCTTTACTTATATCGTTTTATATCTCTGGACTTAAACGGGATCTACAATGTTTACTCTTACGGTCAAATCCTAAAACTCTAGACGAAGCTTTTTCATTGACCCGTGCGGCGGAAACACGCTTCACTAACCTAGATATTTGGGAGTTTTTGAGGTCCAATCCTTTAACTTTGGGAGAAGACTTCTTCAATGCTCGTATCACCGAGGTTCGTTTTGAGACAATTGCAAAGGAAGAGAAAGAGCACATCGTTGAAAAGAAAATAGATGTCATTCTACCATTAGAGGGTGAATTTGCTTCACCTAAGGCTGAAGGATCATTGAATGCTGATGAGTATATTGGAGTTGAAGAGGTTGTGGGTGGTGGCGAAGCGCTTAAGGTTGGTGACGATGAGGAAATAGGCGTACTTTTTAAAACTATTTCAAATGTTAGGAGCGATAAAAATCAGAAGAAGAATAAACACGACAAAAATAAGGCTAAAGTAGTCTTCATTGGAGAGGCCCCACCTAAGAAGAAACCTGGAAAGAGGATCAAAGATGGTAATAAGAAAAAAGAAAGACGAGCCAATAAGCCATCATTGAAAAAAGGTCCAAAAGTAATTCAAAAAAGTAAACAGAACAGGAAGCCACGGTTGCTAGCTCGTAGCTCCAAAAAGGGTTCAGATCAATAAGAGGGTGAACTACAAGTGAAGGTGTAGGATCCTGGAACTACGCGAGGCGATATTTGAAGCAACACCTTGAGGACAAGGTGATTTTCAAGGAGTGAGAATGATACGCTTACTATAGTTATCCAAACTGTCTTTCTTTAGTCATATTCGAGTCATGTTAGGATTGTGTCATGAGTCATTATCTAGGAAAATATCTTTTATTTTTAGAGTTTATCTTGTATCGACTTGTGATACAAGTTAGGGTTTCGGTATTTATACCGATTGATTCATTAATGAAAAATATAACTCTTTAATCACGATTTTTTTTTGAGTTATTAATCGCTTGAGTATTATTCATGGCATCAGGCGGCAACAATCAAGACGCGAAATACGCACTCTCTAAGCTCTTGCAAATGGGTACGGTGGCCAAATATCAGAATGAGTTTGAGATACTTATAAATCGAATAACGGGGATCTCTGAAAACTTACTTAAATCGTTTTATATCGTTTTATATCTCTGGACTTAAACCGCTTCTACAATGTGCATTCTTAATGTTAGCGCCTACAACTTTAGAAGAAGCATGTTCCATAGCCCGTATAATGGAGGCTCGTTTTGAGATAATTGAAGGGAAAAAGCTAAACATTGAAGAGAAAATTGATATCGTTCTATCATGGCCAAGTGAAGAAGTTCCATACGTGATTAAAGATTCCTTAGATGCTAATGAAGATATTGGTGTTGTTGAGGTTAGTAGCGCTATAAACGATGTTTTTGATATTGGTGAGAGTAATGCGGAAAGCAAGGAAGTTCGTAGTGAGTTTAGCAAATTTTCAAAAAATAAAGAAAGTGTGGAAGATGTTGTTGTGGGTGGTGGTGAAGCGTGTAGGGTTCACGAAGATGAGTCGAATATAATGATATCGCTACTTAAGGATGGAGGTGGTATATCTGATGATAGTATATAGGAAATAAATTTGGGTTTAATCAAGGAGTTTGTGATTAAGATGTTGGAGGTAGAGATGTTTCGAGAGAGTTTGGTTTTTTGTTTGAGGTGGGTATATCGCGAGAAGAGTCGTAGGGCAGCAAGAGATGGAAGAAGGGTGTTGTGTTATGTGAAGAAGAAAACGATGGAGGCTGCAATTCAAAGAAGATCATGGAATCTCGGAATTAAGAAAACTTTTGAAGACAACACCTTGAGGGCAAGGTGATTTTGAAGGAGTGAGGAATGAGACGCCTGGGCTCGAGCCCAAGGCTCATTTAGCTATTAGGGTTTTATCTTGTCTTATAAATACTCTTTGTAATATTTTAGTTCATCATTCAATCAAGTTTAATATCAATAGTTCTCTAGTTCTTCTCTTCAATTTCTTAAGGAGCTCGCACACGCTTGAAGTGGTGCCTTATCCCGATACAACCCCTAACAGGGTCGTATCATAACGTCTATGTTTATATATTTAACACTTCAATTAAACTTGTGATGATAGTTATTATACATTCATTTTCTTTTTTTAATATATATCAATAAACATGCTATAAAATGTTTAAGTTTCATTAGTTTTGTGAATAAGTTACAAGCATAAAATGGAAAATGATTATCTAAGTGATACGGTGTAAATAACTGAAAATAGTATTACATCAAGTATTATTAGTATTAGGGTTAAAATAGTAATTTTTAAATATTCGGAAAGGACATTCCAAACGTTATCAAACATTTATTTTCGTCCAGAAACATGTTAACCGACATCTTTCATCATTGATTCGTTCAGTGCTAAATTATGTAATTTTATCAAACAACCCTTAAGACAAGCCACCCACCTCTTATCGAGTAGGAGGCATTATATATATATACTAATAGGCGTTCATGGGTTGTGCAAAACAAGTTGGTTATATGGTAATTAGCATCCTAATCTCACATTCTATTGGTCCTTTCAATGTCATTAGTACCATTTTAACACTTGCCACTCTACTATTGGCTAACAAAGTTTAAGTACATCAAACGTATGAACAAGATCGTCGGTGGAGTACGTTGTTGTCACACATAAACATTAAAACGAAGTCAAAAATCATACAACTTCAACAACAAATGCACTTAAAACCTACATATATTGAACATATTTGCAATTGCATTTAATGCAAACTAGAAACTTCTCTGATCTATACTTCCTTCTCGAGCACATCATCTTCTCCATATTGTAACCAAGCCGCACAAAGGATCAAAAGAAAGGTAAGAATGCAAACTTATATTTGCCTCGCATATATAACACTAACAAATCCACATACCCTAATATACAAACATCACAAAACCAAATCCAATATAGTCGCATTCTATTAGTTTTGTTACACACTGCTTTCGACTACAAACCAAATCCAAAACAACATAATCCACATCACAAAACCAAATCCAAACAACCATATTCAAACATCACAACACTAACAAATCCACATCCGTAACAACCAAATCTTACCCACGCCGGTGCTCATGGCTTGGCCTCACGTTACGCTGTACGCCGATAACAACCAACCCAAAACGACTCCAAACAACACCAAATGCTACAAAATAAGTTAAAATAGTTGGTAAAATAAGGAAAATAGAGATAACGGGTCAACTCGCCCCAGTCAAACGAGTTGACTCGGTGAGCCACCGAGTCAAACGAGTCGCGGCAAAACATTTAGATCCACACAAGCTTTTATACTTTTTAAAAGTTTAATAAATAAAATCCGTTTTATTAAAAAATATATATATAGAATTAGGGTTTCGACTAAAATTAAAAAGGGGAAAGGGAACGCGTGAATGGTCTTACCGTCGAGAGAAAAATAGGGGGATGGCTGTGGCGGCGGTCCGGTGATAGCGGTCGTAGGTTGCGCGTGACAGTGGTACGAGCCGACTCACAGGCCTAAAACCTCCAGAAAGAAAGTTGGTGACCTGATCTAACGATTTGGAAGAAAAAAGAAGTCGCCGGAAAATTTTCCGGCACGGTGGTGACCGGAGATGACGACGTCCGGCCAAGTGAGAGAGAGACAATGTGTTTGGTGTGTTTTAGTGAGAGAGTAAATGAGTAATTATGAGAGTAATTGGTTTTATAAAAACTTGAGGGCTAAAATGTGTACAATAAAAACTCAAAGGTTATTATTAAAAATAGGGTGGAGGGACTAGAACGGACAAATAGCAAAACTTTTAGTAAAATCACTCCGAGACTCATTCGACGTACCAAACGGACTCGAAAAATTATGCAACTTGCGCCATTATTCTCGAAATAATTTTACCAATAAAAGAAAATATAAATCATACGCTTTATCGAAATCAATTTATTTGGCAAATTGATTCGCTTTTGCTTTTAAGATTGTGCCCGTCGATAATGAATAATGTATGCGCATCAGAATTGAAGTCAATTAGAACCAAGTCACGATACCGAATCAAACAGTTTTCAGTGATCATTAATATTTTGTATGAAAACGCAAAACCTCCAAAGAAGAACGCTTTTCAAATATTTTGCATAGTGTATTTTGACCTTTGCTTACTTTTTTCACAATAATACTACTAACAAATTTTAAAACGCCCACAGGAACAACAAACAATAAACACCAAAAAAAAAAAAAAAAAAATTGACACTATTGATAAGGCAACCTGGATGAGTCATTTGACCCATTACCAAGACTTAATACAAAAGATTATGACAAAAACTCCCATACATAAAATAATAGAGGCCAACGCACAAAAAAAATCCTTTTGCAAATTTAGTACAGTAAATAAAATAATAGAGCCAACGACTCAAGAACGCGCGAGTTAACCCGCTTCGTTATGTCTAAATGCAATTGACCCAAAAGGAAAAACAAACAACCTAAGATCTGATTGCGTGTGACAGAGTAAGAAGTGAAAGGCTAGTTTTTTTTTTTTTTTTTTTTTTAAACTGAAGACGTATATGAAAGAGTAAATTGCAAAAATCGTCCTCGTGGTTTAGCCAAATTGCGATTTCGTCCGTCTCGTTCATTAAGTGCAAAACAGCGATGTTGATCGACCGTTACGCGCTTTTGGTCCTTTGACTTAATCGCGTTAAATGGACTCCGTTAGTAGTTACACTTTAGCCCTTTTGACTAACCACCGTTGGAGCACACATCCTTCAAACCGCAAGGACGATTTTTGCAATTTTTTATCCGTTTTTGTCGGAAGAAAACGGACAAAAATGAACAAAATGAACAAAACGGAAAAAATTACGTTTTGTCTGTTTTTCGATTTTTTTGAATAATTTTTATCGTCAAGTAATTTTTTTTGAAAATGTTTTTATATAAAAATGTTGTTTTATATGAAATGTTTTATATAAAAACTTTTTAATATTTTTATATAAAAGCTTTATATTAAAACGTTTTATATAAAAACTTTTTATATAAAACGCTTTTATATAAAACATTTTTGAAAAGAATATTAAAAAATTAAAAAGAAAACGAGGATTTTTTTTTTTTTTTTTTAATTTAAAAAAATTGCAAAATCGTCCTTGTGGTTTGAAGGATGTGTGATGCAACGGTGGTTAGTCAAAAGGGATAAAGTGTAACTACTAACGGAGTCCATTTAACGGCAGTTAAGTCAAAGGACCAAAAGCGACGTAATGTGGTCACGATCAACGGATCTGTTTTGCACTTAATGAACAGTACGGACGAAATCTGCAATTTGGCTAAACCACGAGGACGATTTTTGCAATTTACTCTATATGAAAGATAATGTTCACGTTAACTCGGTGTACCATTCAAAAAAGTGACCGCTCACATTGCAAAAGGTGACTATTTTTGCAAGTATATGTGAATCAAATAAGTTATGCCACTTGAGGTTTGAACTATGTGACAAATTTTAGCTAAATTCATTAACACATATATACTTACAAATGTAACTGATTTTATTTTCTTTTAAAACGAAAAACCAAAAGTGACCGATTTGAGATTAGAAAATTTGATTAACTTCATTCACAGAATGCTACTTATCTGAGAATGCCACAACAATGTATCACATGTAATACGAAAGCAATGCGTGTGAGTTGTGACGAGTTTCACTGAATTGCAGTTTAAAGGTCTTCTAAAAGCTTGTATGTAATTCATATCTCTTGCATGAGTGTTGTTTCTATGTCTTATAAACCTTAAGGGTGTTCACAAATCTAGTAATATCATTGAAAACCAAAACCGAACCAAAAAGAACTGAATTTGGCAAAACCGAGCCGAAATGAATTAAATATCTGGTTTTCGGTTTGAATATGGTTTTGGCAAAATGTAAATCGAACCGAACTGAAAATCGAATTCACATAAGTAAATATACTTTTATATATATTTATATACATAAAAAAATTGAAAATAAAGTCTGTGACGTCTTTTCGGTCTGTTCTATAATATATTTGTGAAATAAAGCAAAATTAACATACTTTCAAATTTCACTCGATCTATTAATATGACCTTGTTGGTAGTAGGTTACAGGTCACCTTGGCGAAAAATTTATGCAGTTAGTCCTCTGGGACTAACATCCGTTAACTAGATGATAACGATGTTAAAAAAAAAAAAAAAAAAAAAAAACTTTAAAATTTTTTTTAAAAAACGTAAACTTTATAAAAAAAAAATAAAAATATAAAAAAAAATTTAATTTTTTTAAAATATTATAAAATATGTAACTTTTTTTAAAAATAAGCGTAAAATTAAAAAAAAAAAAAAAAAAAAAAAAACGTAAAATTTTTTAAACAAAACGTAAAATTTTTTTAAAAACGAAAATTTTTTTAAAAAAAACGTAAAAATTTTTTAATTTTTTTTAATTTAAAAAAAATTAAAAACGTAAGATTTTTTTATAAAAAAAACGTAAAATTTTAATTTTTTTAAATTAAAAAAAAAACTTAAAATTTTTTGAAAATTTTTAAAAAATAAAATTTTTTTAAAAGGTTTTTTTTTTTTTTTTTTTTTTAACGGTCGTTATCATCTAGTTAACGGTCGTTAGTCCTAGAGGACTAACTGCGCAAATTTTTCGCCAAGTGACCCAGAACCTACTACCAACAGGTCATATTAGCTAGATCGAGTAAATTGAAAGATGTTAATGCAATTTTGACCCTTAACAAAATATATTAGTAGATGCAGACCAAAAAGACGTCATGACTTTTAATTTTCACCCTAAAAAAATCATTAAAATTATTTCTTAGTACAAATACAACATTTTTAAGATTGGAAAAAAATTTGCTTAAAACTATATAACTAAATGAAAAATATATATAAATTATGCATTTAGGGTTATTCGACAAGTCAATTCAAAAATTGATTCAATTCAAATTTGGTTTCGATTCGGTTTATTCCAATTAAAATTCAGTTATGTTAAGTTTATAATTTTGCCAAAAATATAAAAAATAAAAAAAGAAAAGAAAAACCCGAATAAACCGAACAACCTTTAACCGATGAACACCCTAATAGACCTACTAATTTCCCCAAATCGACTTTAAGCCTTTATAAGTCATGGGCCTTGTTCATTGGGCTCGCTACCATTTTGCTACATGTTCAGCAATCTGATTATTCAGCTTATGCACCTCATTTTAATCTTTTACATGCTGAGTGGTGTGCAAGAGTGATCAATTAAGCTCAGAATTTTGTGAACAAGAATCCCAACTATAATGGTAGAACTGTGTCATATACTCATATGTAACCATTCTACCTCTAGTGTAGACTTGGTACTCTCGTGATCTTTAACAAAGCATGTCAAAAGGTGAAAAGGATCATGTAAAAACAAGTTAATCCAAACTTCCACATTTCTCAGGAACGACAATATACTTAAAGCTTAACTCGTCGTTCATAGAGGGGTATCACACTATCACGCCATTTAGGTGTTTCGGAAGTAATGGTGCCAAAATAGGTGTGTACGCGTGACCCTGATAATTTTCTAAGATCACACATTTAGTGAATTAATTAGCCAATAAAACTGGTTGTTTCGCCAACGAGTCTTTCTCAGCCTTAGATTCCAAGAAATTGTCGTGCAGCTTCTTTTCTACTAGATCAAGTACTTTCACGCACCTTTCAGCCTTTTCAAATCGTTCTTTTGCAGTCTTCAGATCCATTCTGGCAGCTCTTGCAACCAAACTGGTGTTTGCTTTCGTTTTCATAAGCACACTGCAGTTTTTCTTGGCGTTATTTCTTTTGTGATAGGATTCCAAATGAGCTCGAAGCCATGACACATTAATTTTGTTCGCCTCTGCGGCTGACACTTGGCTCTCAATTTCTGCCATCTCAGAAATGATTGTCGTAACATCATTGGTTTGAATTTGCCTTACAATATCACAAACAACCTCGAGTATAGGTTCTCTCACAGAAGCGATTTTGAATACACAATCAGCTGCAATGTCACCGTGTTTCTTAAAAATGGCTTCAAGAATTGATGCGTTGACGTTCTTCACCTTGTAGCCTTGGACACTTACTGTGCCAAATTGAGGAGACGTAAGCTTTTTAGGTATATCTTGTCCCATCTGTACAAGATGAATATAGATTAGAGGTGGCTAAATGGACAAGTCAAATCCGTTATTTTTGTACAGAGGTCAACACAGGTAAACACAAAACAAATTGAACTAATTGCAAAGGTCAAGACAAACCCAACCGAACCATTTTGACCCTCAAATTCTTAAGCACTTTCTTTTTCTAATTTGTTTGGACATATTGTTTTGCCAACCGCTTGGGCTAAAATTGCCCTTTCAAATATGAAAAGTAGCTACGTATAAAGAGAGGTAGGAGATATATTATATACACAATCCCACAGAAAAGACACGTTCTTAACCAACTCCCACTGTTGCCCGTTGAGGTCTAAGAGTTCTTCATCACCATGATCACACGATAACTAAAACGATATAGCAAAACATGTTAGTCGACATATGAAGTATCATGAAAATGTAAATCGTAAAATGTTTGCCAACATCAAACCTTGAGTCTCTTGTTTCTACAGTCAAAAACTGTTGCAGCTCCTCGGAAATTCCTGTAAAGACATCAACATTATAAGACGCATACATATTTATAATCTCACTCAACTTCTGATACTTACTTTTCACCTTTAGGACGCCAAACATTTTTGTCACATTGAGGAGTTGAAACCTTTGTAGGAAGTGCCTGTCCCAGCTGTATGAAACTAATATAAATTAGAAGCGGTAAAATGGGCAGGTTGGGTTAACATACCCATAGGTTTTCAAAAGTTTAAATTTTACTATTTTCAATCCAGCAATACATTTTATGAAATTTTAAAACTTATTAAATGTTACTAAATCTAATAAAATGTAGCAATAACAGTGCATCTACAATAGCAAAGTTTTGGGTTAAAATATAAAACGCTTACATCCTACATTATTTCATAACAAAAAGTAATTATAACTTTTATTGTATAGTTTTGTGAACATATAATTACTTAAACTTTTGTCCATTTGGGAAAAAATTCCCTTCTATTAGACTCATAGAAATGTATTACAAAGTTATTTTAATACTAGTAGCATGGAGCTGAGTAATAAATTAAGAAGTACCGAAGTATAAAAAGAGGGGAAGATATATACAGAATCAGATGTTGCAGACACGTTTTCGACCAACTCCCACTGTTTCATCTTGAGGTCTATGAATGCTTCATTACCGTCATCATACATGACCTAAAAAGATATTTTAGCACATGTTAATCAAGATACAACGTAAATAGAAAATGCTAATCACGGAGAAAATATTTTCCAGCATCACACCTTGTGCCTCTTATTGATAAAGTCAAAGGATTTCACGAGTCCTTGATAATAACTGCAGCAAAAAGATGTTCACATTATTGAACGATAAAGATTTCAAAATCTCACTCGAGTGCTAGGATACTTACATTTCGTCTTTACGCCACCAAATTTTTATCCTGCTCCCACCAAGTTTTCACCATGCTCGTCAGATTGAGTCTGAATCAGTACAGACTTTGTTAATCTAAAATATGATTGGCATAATTGGTATGAAGAGTTATTCATGTTTGTTTCGGAGGACTAGAATTAAAGGTGGCAATTTGACCCATTATTGGGTTAATGGGTCAATATGGGCTGTACTTTATTTAAATGTCGAGAAAGATAAAAATTTGTTAAAACGAAAACATTTTAAAAATTCCAGTAGGTCACAAGTCACCCGAACTTCATTCAGAGAACTTCCTTATCGCTTTACTACAAAACTTAAAGTATATAATCATATTCAAAAATTAATAATTTTAAATTTACGTTAAAAGACATTTTGGGCCAACCTGAATTGTTTTCACCTATACCCATATCGACCCGTTACCCATACTAACAGACCATTCTGACATCTCTGTCATATACTTCATATGCAGATGGTTTTTCTACCATGGAGTGTTATTTTCTTGCATTTTGTGTTCACCTTTGTTATTGGCTTGGACGGCATTGATGAAACATCAGAAGACGAAAGGGTTATATTTTCATTTTCAGAATGGATGCCTTGAAGGTTTACTGTGTCCCAAGTTCCATGATGACTATGTGTTTCGTCTTCACTATATTTGCAGGTCCCTCTGGACACTCATGAGTTCTGTGTAAATTGTAGATGGAATAGTTCTACCCAAATACCTGTAAACTGCTTTTGCCACCTGGAAAACAAATTGTGATTATCGCACATTGGATAATAACTTTGGGATACGGGTCAAATTATTTACTATATGTAACAAGAATCAGACTAGAAATAAAAATATATATCAGCAGGAGCGAGAGTGACAATTGGCATAAAGATTACCTGATCCCCCTTTCTTGCACTTGTGAGTAGGAGATCTTCAAGCTCGAGATTGACTGTCTTGACTTCCTCAATGATCGTGGTCATAAGTTTCATCATCATGCATTCAACAGCAGCGTAATTGAAGCTTAAAGTCAGAAGAAGAAAGAAAAAGCTTAGTTGAGCATTAAAGTCTTCTAATAAATAACATAAATTTCCAATTTGATAAAAAAAGAACAACTAGCTACAAAACAATTAAGGCATGAAGTCTTTGAGATTGAAAGCACAGTGTGTTTTAGCACGAAAATGGTGCTAATCTGTTTTATCAGGACATTCCTATAACGGGCTAAAAATTACTAGCAGAGAATTAGAGGTCTTACTAAGATACAGTTAGAAAATGTTTGAATAGTCGAACTATTAGTCCGTCCAGCTGCAGGTCAGACATCCGCACCACCGAAAATTTACCACTGCTTAAGGTTTTCAGAACCTTAGACATTTTTGTATAAATATAGCATCCATGAGATACAGAAGCTAATTTCTCAAACGTGTTTACAACCATTTCATAAAAATCCTGTACACCAGCGACAAAGGAAAAGGCAATTACTTGGGGCTTTAATATAGTACAAGTGTACAACAAAAATCCTCTAAAGATTCTCGACGAGTTGAATCAAAAGCTCATTCAGATGTTTTGTACCTTCAATTGCTCATCACTGTATGGGCCGATATGACCCATACTTCTCAGCACATCACAGATGCAACATGCAAGTGAGATATTCACTTCCATATCAGGATGTTGCATCAGTTCCTTAGCAATAAGTTTCTTAATAACTGGATGCATTGCATATTGCATTGTGGGTGAGTCCATTGATGTTCTCGCCCTAGATAGAAGTTTCTCCATTTGCTTTAACAAGAATACACCATAGAGTTAAAATATGCTGATTATGAGTAGAAATGGAAACCTTGCTAGGCGAAAACATCAAGTGTTCATTAATCATGTGAATATATGATACCATACTCTATTTATATACACTACCATGCGGAAATAAGATAATTCGATAAGTTAGTAAACTATAGCTTGACCCTAAGCAAACATCAAAAACAATTTGCCATCCATACAAACCATCATTAGATACAAAATACAAAAGGACTAATGTCGCTAAATAGTAACTTATCTCAATATAATGTTCCGTTTTGGTACTAACTTGGTCATTTAGTGGCTCGGCTACATCGTTTATCAGATTAGCACGCTAAATTACAGAATGAGTACCAAACAAGACAAAATAAAGTCCGAACACCAAAATGGAAACCGATTTCATAAAGCCCTCCCTTTCCCGGCCTAACACAAACATTTTCACAGAGGGAATAGGCGTCCAAAAGCTGGCCCCATAGTTCCGAATTAGTACATTAGAGGAAAGTATAAATACCAAAACACTACATAAATTAGTATATATAGTTACTTGAAGAGCTTTGAGAAGGTGAGGACTTGTCGAGGACAAAAGTAATAGCCCGTTCCCGGCGTTCCTCAGCTCCGTCTGATAATGAGTCAACTTAAATGCCATTTCCCTACTTATTGACCTATGATATACTCCAAAAGGTTTAAATAGACACCCGTGCAACCCTTTCGAGCGCCGACTTACCCTTCCTCAACAACCTAGCCCCAAGCAAGCAATCAGCTTAACCTACAAGTACAATTTTGTATGTAAAATTTCTTCCTTAAGTTTGTTCTAAGTAGACAAACTAAAGCTCTTAACAAAAGTACAAAACCTTAACTGTAGACATAAAGCGAGGGAAAGAGTTTTAGCGGGAAATTGTACGAAAAGTTAGGCTCTCCTCTACTCTTCCTATTTCTTTTACACTTGTCCTTTGCAAGTCCTTTGCAAGTACGGAGGTTAGGCTGAGTTTAATTATTAAGAGAATTGAATCGCATCTTGTGATGTATCATAATTTGTTTATTACGAAGTCGATGTATGTGGCTCACTTTCAATTGAGAAAGTGAAAGCACTAATTAATATATACGTTAATTTACCTAGACATTGATTATTAATAGGTTTTATCAAATAAGTTGCATGTGGCTATTTGTTTACACGTATTAATTGTTAGTTATATGACGCATTGTTTTTAGTTATTTATTTTTTATTTGTTTACTTGTTTGTTTATTATGTGTGACAAGTTTTAAGCAAAGGGTAATTTTGAATAGAAAAATAAAGGACTAAACAATAGTGAAATTTGATTTGTTTTTGAAGAGTTAAGTTTTCAATAGTTTAATTGATTGATGATTTTGGTACAAATAGTGAGAACGGCTCACCCAATTTTGGGATAAAACATGTTTATATTTGCAATAGCGTTGGAAAATATAAATCCCATAATGATCTAGGAATTGGAAATTTTTTGCCAATTATTGTTCGACAAATTACCTTATTATATGCTTTCGTTACTAGCAGATCCACTGATGTAATGAACCTATGATAATTTGGATCCTAGTTTTCGAGAAACTTATATGGTTATATGTTTATATTTCCTTGTGTATATTTTATTTTCTTGAAAAGTTGTATTATCGAAAATAGTAATACTTGAACTTTTTTCTGTAGAAATGGCTCAAAACAACGATAACACTAACACTGCACTAAGTTCTGCATTCAAAAGCTTTTTTGATCGAGAAAAGTTGATTGGCTCTAAGAATTTCAATGATTGGCACCGCTCTTGAGAATTGTCTGTATAGTTGTTGATCGGTTGGATTATCTGTATACGCCTTGCCCTGTTGAACCAAAGACCGCGATCGGCGGAAAAGGTCGCTTGGAAGATTGAGTATAAGCATCATAACGATGTGGCTTGCCTAATGTTGGGAACGATGGAACCTGCTCTCCAAAAGCAGTTCGAAAACTACTTCCCATACAACATGCTCAGTGAACTTCAAACTATGTTTGAGAAACCTGCGGGTGTCGAAATTTATGATTTGATCGATGCATTACACAGCTGCAAGCAGGGATAGGGTAAACCCGTAAGTGCTCATGTGTTGGAGATGAAAGGATACATGGACCAATTACTAGCACTTGGCAAAGTTTATGAAAATGACATTGCTGTGAACTTGATCAAGAGATCCCTTAACAAGGATTTCAATGGTTTTGTTCGGAACTTCAATATGCACTGCGTGGGAAAGGCGATTCTTGACCTACACGCATTGCTAATTGATTATGAAAAGGTTACCTCGAAGGCTCCTACTCCCGGTACTTGCTATTCGAGGTGGAAGGATAAATAAGCCAAAACCGCAGCGTGCGAACAACAAGAAGGGAAAGGGCAAAGGTAAAGTTAATAAGGGTAAACATGTTATGGCCTATCAACCAGAACCCAAGAATACCCTACTCCTAGGAAGGAAAATCCTAAAAAGCATCAAGCATGCCACCACTGCAAGGTCGTTGGGCATTGGAAGAGAAACTGTGCTCTCTATCTTGATGAATTGCGGGCAAATAAGATGAAGTATGTTGGGTCCTCGGGCGCCGGTCCTTCAGGTAACTTATTTGTAATTGAATTATTTATTCTAAATCATAAAATTCACGGTATATGATACTCGATGTGGTATTCACATTTGTAATAAACTACGGGGGTTTAGAGTGGAGAGGAAGCTGGCATATGGGGAGCAATATCTGCATGTGCGCAATGGGGCACCTGCAGCTGTTGAAGCCATAGGAGTGTTTAGTTTAGTATTGCTGATAACGCTACACGCGTCGTTCGTGGTCAAAGGAACTTCCTTTTCGTCGAGCAAGTTTTTCAACACCCTAGGCAGTGAACCTAATTGTTGTAGTGTAGTATTAGGGTAAGCCACGGGTATTAATATCGTTCTCTAGGGGAATAGGAATGCTAGTGAGAAGTTACTACGCTAAGGTTGGGGTTGAGGAAGATTATTTTTTATCTTTTTATATTTTTTAAGAAAAGGAAAGGTACGAATCTCGGGGTTTGGATTTGGGAGGGTTGGTATTGCTACCGATTACTCTACTTATCTAATTATCTAATCTAAGGTGTATGTAGTCTATGTCTAATTATTGTGTGCTCGTATGATAGTTTAAAGATGTGTTTACTTAGGTTTTACTACTCCTTAATTATCTCCTATTGGTGGTTGAATTGTCACGTCCTTATTCTTAGTTGCGTTGTGTGTCTAAAGTTGTAGGGTATGCGTTTCTCCTAAATCTTTGAACTTACCAAAAGGTCTCGCCTACAAACCCACTAGGGATAATAAACTCTTACTCTAAGGCACTCTTTGGATGGTTTAGCTTACAACTACTCAAGGAGTTATATTCTAAGGTTCACAAAGATTTAATCAAGCATTAAGTACACAACGAATGACCTATCGCATTACTAGATCATTAATCAACTAAGATAAGAGACAACCAATCAATATTCAATAATTAAGTTTCATATTCCCTAGCAAACACACAAGTAAATTAGCGGGACATGGAGAACATGCAAGCATACACACAAATAATCAAATACATAATTGTATTAATGAAGTAAAACACTTATCTTGGTGTAAGATAGGGTTTGGAACCCTAAAATCTTGTACAAGACAACCTTGGTTCGGTTTAGGTTTTACTCCAAAAGACTACACATCAATCTTGAAAAATTTGGATTCTATATAAGATTACACATGCGACGGCGTCACCTTATGTTTTGTGGCGCCGTGTCGCCGTCATTAGGGTTTCGTCTTGGCCACGTTAGACTTGCGACGGCGCCACCTTATGCTTGTGGCGTCGTCCTCTTGACCGGCGCCTACGGATTGCATCTAGGCCGTGCGAGTTGCGACGGCCTACTCTTTTATAACTTGACGTCGTCACTTGAAAATAGGAGTTTTGGCTTATGTCCCGTCATTAAAATCCTCCGATTGCGTCACAGATAAGCTGTGACACCGTCACCTTATGTTTTCGGCAGCTTTGAGTGTCTCGATTCGACTTTGGGCATTTCTTCCGTATATTCGCGCCTTTTCGTCCAAATATGTGCCATTCTAGCATTTTGCCTTCAAGAGACCTAAAAAGTGAAAAGGAACAATATTAAGCAATAACGGATACAAAAGTGATCAAATAAGGGCTTAAACGACCCTCAAAAAGGTACCTTTTAAAACCTTATCAAATATCCCTACACTTGGTATTTGCTTGTCCTCAAGCAAATGTGCTTTTAGCCAATTAATTTATAAGTTGGGGTCATGAAGCATTGGTTTAAAACAACAACAACACATATAAGCCCCGAAAGTCATAACAAGCACGGAATTACATACTAGCACCTCACATGGGGTGTTTGGATACTCACATCTCTCGGTGTATATGAAATATAACAAATTGGAAATGGAAGATAAACACTCATTAACCGGTCCTAGTACATAGATTACCATAGGCTTGAATAGATCAAACCTCCATCGCTTTGGCGTAAGCACCTAGGAAAGACTATCAAAGAGGTCTTTAAAGGGTTGTAACGTTAGGCTTACGGTAGGGAAACAAAGGGTTTGGTGGGGTAGGCTATATAGTGGTGGCAAGTCAAAATCTCTATGTTAAATGCATACGAAGAATGGCGTTGCTAAGCCAAGACTCGACACTCTAAACTCTAGCTAAGCGAAATAAACAAACATAAATTTTAAGGATAGATGTGGGATGGTAGCCCGTTGTTTTTTTTTTTTTTTTTTTTTTAATCACTCTATTTTTTTCTTTCTCTTTTTCTATTTTTTTCGATTTTTTTTTTTCATACACTTTTACTCTACCATCCTCTACGGTAACATCAAAATGATAGGGATTTATAGGCACATCCTACACTTGAGTTTTATTACTCTAACACTAATTTGACCCGAATTGAAAGATCAAAACACTTGGGGTACATTATTACGCAAACAAAGGGAATTTGAATTTAACGTTCCCTTCCCGTCATTTCATAAACTTTAACTTTTCCCATGAATCCCAATCGTCCCAAAACTCATACAAAGGATATGACTCGACTTAGCAACCCATGCAAGCAACCGGATAATTGAACTAAGGGTTTAGGGTGATAACAATAATGCACTAAAAGTGAGTGCATATAGGGTAGGCTAAGGCGATTTGGGTGTATATTTGAGGGTGGGGTGTAAACAATGCTCTTCATTGATATTCGGAAAACCAAACATCACGAGAGCCGCGAAAAGGATAGACTCGAGGGGTTACTAGGGTATCGTGTACTAAAGATGAGTACAACGCAAAGGGGTGTGGGGAATTACTCAACCGAGGTGGAAGAAGTAATTATATTACGGGTATCAAACAAGGGTTATCCTAATGCCTCTTATCATTTAGTTATTCCTAACTACACAAGTGTAGTCTTACTAGCGATCTCGGAATGCATCACAAAACAAGTTCTAGAATCTAATATACTACCGGTTCACACTCTAAGCATTGAAGATGAATGCTTTTAATTCCTACTAATCTAAGGGCGATCCTCACATTTTGGGTGGAATTTAGGTGGTACAGGGTTTTTGTGCTAGTCATGCAACTTCCTATCCGCGAGACGCTTTTGTTAAAACTAATGGCCCACTCCTATATGTCATGAAAAATTTTAAATTTGGTGCCAAAATTACCCTAACCGATATTTTCTCATGGTTTATTACACAAATACAATTGGACAAAGCAAATATTCAAGGATAAGCATAGTTTCAAAGTTCCGTTTTGTTTTCCTCCTACACTTAAACCGAACATTCTCCCAATGTTCCCGAAAGTATCAAAGTTATGATAATGGAAGGTAATTAAAACGAAGAAACTAGTACTCCCTAATTAGCTCGGTAGGATCCGTGTGTGAAGTAGTGGTTAAATCCTTTCCAAGAAGAATTTATGCGTGAAAAGCTCCTTCCAATCTTATGTAACTTCTTCGATAAATTAAACACACACTCGAAGAAAACAAATGAAACCTTCGCGTAAAATCGGCGGTAATAATATATATAAGACTCTATTTAAACTAGGATATAATGCTTGTGGAGTGGATGTTTACAATTTCGGAAAATTAAGACACGAAAATTCCAAAAATTTATAAGTAGTTCGAAACGAGAAAAAAAAGTAATCATTGTTTTACTCCTTCCCGACGCCGTCAGTTGCGATCTGACGCCGTCGGTTGCGATCTGACGCCGTCGGTTATCCCGACAAAAGCGGTGCGATTTTCGGAAAAATTATGGAAAATTTACATCTTTAGAATCGGAAAATTTACGCAAAACACCCATTATGACTCGATACAAGCATTTGACTCGAACAAACACACATATATATCTTTTAGTTAATTGTTATTCTCATGTTTACATTTTTTTTGAAAACGTGTGTAATCCTCCCTACACTTATCCCTTTTGTAAAATGCCTTTATATGCAATTAAGACGAGGTTAAAAACAAAATAAAGCATTTTTACAAATTTAAACATGAGAATAAACAATCAATAAAATACATATGACACTAACAAGCAAACAATTAAGCATGTGTTGCCTCCCACGAAGCGCTTTTCTTTATTTAAGAGTCTTGTAGCTAGACTCGTAGTCGTGCTCTCACGTTTTCCTCCTCTTAGAAACCCATTCAATTATCTTAACTTTGTTCTCATCACGAATATATTCAGGGCCCAATTCTAGATAGGCGGTATAGAGAACCTTGTCCTTCCAATCAACTTCAAAGGCGGAATGCTATCTACATCTAACTCATCAATGCCCTCAAACCTCTTATTTTTGCGGGGCATTATATATTAACACATTCGGTCTCATTCGAGAAATTGACTATTCCTTCCTCTTGATCATAAACCATCTTAGATTCCTCAATAAATGGTCTCCCAAGTATCACATCTCCTAAAACTCCATCAATAATGCCTTTCACATTTTCTAGGATCATGAAATCACACCTATATGTGAAGTTCCCTACGAAGACATGCAATCCCTTAACCCTCCCAACATAGTTACTCACTTTCCTAGGGTGAAGGGTCCCTCATGGGTCCTAAATTTTCTCATGATCCAATTGTAGTAGAGCCTAGACATTATGTTCATGGGTGCTTTGTAATCTATGTAAGTGTGATCCTATATAAGTAACCAATCATGCACGGTATTTTGATATTTTTAGGGTCACCACTTTTTATGCATGGTTCGAAAGGCGGTCGCGGAAGTTAACTACATTATAGTGATAAGCGGTTTCCTTTCCATTAGGGTATGAATCGAAATACTCCCTAGGTTCCTCCTCCTCCTTACTTAGTCCATAATCTCCAAAACCTTATAATCTCCTTCTACAATTTCATCTTCCGAATCACTTGAGGTTGAATCACTATCTAAGGTACCAGTGGATTCCTCAAGGGCTTTTTCAAGTGCATTTTCAATTATCCTATTAGGTTTCTAAAGCTCTCCAATTTCACTAACAATGCGAGCTCGGAGTTGGTTGGCAAAAGTTGGATCGAGTGGTGGGTGTTTATTTGATGGGGAGTTGTTGCTTGGTGGTTTATCACCTTCCATGATGAAAAGTGATGGGATTACGAACAAAAGTCACGAAGAAGGGGGATAGACTAAGAGAAAGCTAAGAATGAGAAAAAAGTTTACTTGATAGGAATCAAGTAAAGAAACCTAAGCGAGGTGGACTACTAACTAGCTATTCTATTCCCGGCAGCGCGCCAAAAACTTGATAACGCTACAGCGTCGTTGGGTCAAAGGAACTTCCTTTTAAATCGAGCAAGTTTTCAACACCCTAGCAAAGAACCTAATCGTTGTAGTGTAGTATTAGGGTAAGCCACGGGTATTAATATCGTTCTCAGGGAATAGGAATGCTAGTGAGAAGTTACTACGCTAAGGTTGGGGTTGAGGAAGATTATTTTTTTATCTTTTTATATTTTTAAGAAAAGGAAAGGTACGAATCTCGGGGTTTGGATTTGGGAGGTTGGTATTGCTACCGATTACTCTACTTATCTAATTATCTAATCTAAGGTGTATGTAGTCTATGTCTAATTATTGTGTGCTCGTATGATAGTTTAAAGATGTGTTTACTTAGGTTTTACTACTCATTAATTATCTCCTATTGGTGGTTGAATTGTCACGTCCTTATTCTTAGTTGCGTTGTGTGTCTAAAGTTGTAGGGTATGCGTTTCTCCCAACTCTTTGAACTTACCAAAGGGTCTCGTCTACAAAACCCACTAGGATAATAAACTCTTACTCTAAGGCACTCTTTGGATGGTTTAGCTTACAACTACTCAAGGAGTTATATTCTAAGGTTCACAAAGATTTAATCAAGCATTAAGTACACAACGAATGACCTATCGCATTACTAGATCATTAATCAACTAAGATAAGAGACAACCAATCAATATTCAATAATTAAGTTTCATATTCCTAAGCAAACACACAAGTAAATTAGCCGGACATGGAGAACATGCAAGCATACACAAAATAATCAAAGACATAATTGTATTAATGAAGTAAAACACTTATCTTGGTGTAAGATAGGGTTTGGAACCCTAAAATACATACAAAACAGCCTTGGTTCGGTTTAGGTTTTACTCCAAAGACTACACATCAATCTTGAAAAATTCGGATTCTATATAAAAGATTACACATGCGACGGCGTCACCTTATGTTTTGTGGCGCCGTCGTGTCGCCGTCATTAGGGTTTCGTCTTGGCCACGTTAGACTTGCGACGGCGTCACCTTATGCTTGTGACGTCGTCTCTTCGACCGGCGCCTACGGATTGCATCTAGGCCGTCGAGTTGCGACGACCTACTCTTTTATAACTTGTCGTCACTTGAAAATAGGATTTTGGCTTCGTCGTCAAAAATCCTCCGACGGCGTCACAGATAGGCATGACGGAAATCACCTTATGTTTTCAGACTTTGAGTGTCTCGATTCGACTTTGGCCATTTTCTTCAGATATTCGCTCCTTTTCGTCCAAATAAGTGCCATTCCAGCATTTTGCCTTCAAGAGACCTAAAAGTGAAAAGGAACGATATTAAGCAATAACGGATACAAAGTGATCAAATAAGGGCTTAAACGACCCTCAAAAGGTACCTTTAAAACCTTATCAATTGCCTTCGGGCTTAGTAATCATTATTGAACAATTGTTATTCGCACCTTCATAATTAGAGGTGTTGTTTCCTTTTCGATATTGTTGGATGATGGTTTTACTCATACTATTTCACGTGTCAATTTATGTTTCTTTAAATGGTGTATTTTATTTTAATGCGATTCTTTGTGAATGGTGTGTTTGAAATTGATGTGATTGGAAATGAATCTAACAAATATAATAATTCGATGTTTAGCATCAATAAGAAAATGAAGTTGGACTTGAATTCTTCTTGTCTTTGGCATTGTAGACTTGCTCATATAGGCAAGGCTCGCATGCAAAAGCTACAACACGAAGGGCTTTTGCAAAATATCAATGATTAATCATTTGATAAATGTGAGTCATGCATATCTGGGAAGATGACGAAGAAACTTTTTCATAGCAATATGGAGAGGGCATCTGATCTACTTGGTCTTATTCATACTGATGTGTGTGGACCACTTAGACATGTGTCAAAGAGGGGTGCTAGTTACTTCTTAACCTTTACTGGTGATTTCAGCCATTATGGTTATGTTTATTAACTTAAGCATAAACATGAGGTGTTTGAAAATTTTAAGGTTTTCAAAGCAGAAGTAGAGCTGCAATTGGGAAAGAAGATTAAAGCTCTTGATCGATAGAAGAGGCGGTATCTAAGCCAAGAGTTTAAAGATTACTTAGGCGAGAATGGAATTGTCAGAATCTCACATCTCCATATACTCCACAATAAAATGGTGTATCTGAGAGAAGAAATCGTACATTGTTGGACATGATACGATCAATGTTTAATCTTACTACTCTACCTTTATCCTTTGGGATTATGCTTTAGAATCACTGTTCGCGTTCGAATATGGTTCCCACAAAGAAGGTTTATAAGACAACATACGAAATATGCCATGGTAAAGCTCTAACACGTCTTATTTAAAGGTGCGGGGTTGCGGCGTATGTTAGACGTGACTCAATGATAAACTCCAACAAATATTTGTAAAGTGTATCTTAGTAGGATACCCTAAGGAAACTATGGGTTACTACTTTTGCTATCAACGAAAATAAAGTAATTGTTGCTAGGTATGGAGATTATCTTGAAAAGGATCTCGTATCTCAAGAATTCGGTGGGAGAGTTTATGATCTGGAAGATGATCAAGAAGATACATTACTTTAAAACACTAGCATACTTGGTAGAACACGATAGTCTGCGTCCTCCACCAGTTGAAGTGATTCCCATTCGTAGATCCGTAAGGTCTGCGCGCACTGACGTCGATGTCTTAACGTAGAGGTTGAGGAAACTATATTAGGAGATCTTGGAGAGCCTACTAGTTATAAAGTCGCCATGGCAAGTCACGAAAAGGACAAATGGCAAAATGCAATGAATGGAGAAATGCAATCCATGAGAGATAATGAAGTGCAGGAAGAGGTTGACTATAACCACTGTAAATTTCCTACCAATTTTTCGTGGCTACATTTTTTTTTTCTTTTTTCCTTTCGATCTATAATTACGACAAGTTAAAATTCTTATATGAATTATGCAATCACGAGCAGCGTTGATAATCGAATAATGCGAATAAATCATTCACGATATTTCTTGATGAACAAAACACGTCAACGAGAGATTACCTTGGTTAACGAGCGCGCGCATACCAACACTCGATTAATCGTGGCTAAAGTCAAATAAATATTTTTCGAGTTAGAATTAATATTTTAATTTTACTTTTATGAAAACATGCTCAAATTTTATACTACACGTTTTGTCAAAAGCGTCAAACCAAACCGACAACGCGACACATTTAAGCTCAAGCGGGACAAGAAATACATCACGAAAATTCAAAACTATTTCTCTCCCAAAGATTCGGTTTAGCCGCCCATATGCCAATTCACAATTCACATGATCTCCTTAGTAATTGTGATAAAGTTACTTTAACTTCTAGTATTTGGTTAATAATATAAAAGAGTTATGCATCCTATTATCCATTAGTACATTGGGCCAAA